>LR812519.1:29534060-29536560 GCA_903798195.1 Danio kyathit | reverse complement strand
ACACACAGCTGAACCTCATGCCTGCTCTCTAAAATAAAATCTGACAAGTGTCTTTTATGTATATTCGAGTTATAAGCATGTGTAAGTAATATGAAACGTTCACATATCTTTTGCAAGTTTGTTATTTGAGATGTAGAACACACGGAAAGCGGCATTATAAAGTGACACTGCAGCGCTGCTGAAAATTGTGGATGTTTACAGCTGTTTGACGGATAAAAATGAATTAGTAGCTAAATTATTAACGGTGCCAATCAGCATTTTCCCTCGTTTACATCTTTGTTTATGTCCTTGCTACAACATACTGTTAATGCTAGAAACTATGCATGTAATAGACCAATTTTAACAAATAAAAATATTTACAGGTTATGACTCTTCCCTTCTTTGAGGAGTTTTTAGCCGAATCCAGCACTGAACTGGGAGAGATTCTGGAATCTGTCCTGTCAAATGCTAGAGCTATATATATATTTTTAATTTATTGGAACATGATTAAAATTAAATTGTAAGCACGTCTCGGTTTGTGTCATGTCCTTTGGAAGCCCAAATACAGAAACAGAACAAGATCTGTGAAAATAGCAGTGTTTGGACAGCATTTTAGCTTTCTCTGCTATAAAATTACAGCGCCTCTGGCCACGCCCCTTTGTTGCATGTGGTGTATGCGTGTAGTGAATGCACGTAACCTGAAGCGTATGTGATCTCACTAGCCTGGATGTATTTTTTTGTAGTCCCCAAACTTCGTTCGCTTTGAACTTCATATTTGCATTGAACTTTAGCGCATTACATTCAGAGATGTTTATGTTCACACAGTTACATTACACATCAACTAAAGTTTAAAATATGATATCATAGTGGATCAGCTCTTTAAGGGTGTGTAATCACATTAGTTGTGTTAAAGGTACTTTTTAATCAGATAATGCTGATTATTGTCCAATACATTAGTATATCTCTAGTAATATGGCTCTATTTTTTCTCTTTGAGCACATCATATGACAGTAGTTTTTCCCTTAAATAAAGCCGTTAAATGCTGGTGATTTGCTGGCTGTCTGTGTGAACACATCACTGGAAAGCAGTTGTTTTGTCATAGTACTTTATTCCCAGTGATTGTAGTTTTGTGTTTGCGTACTGTAATACATGCATTTAGGCAAACTTTATGCCATAGTAAAAATTCTGTTTTGATAAAACCAATATAGATAGACAATTTTAAGCATAATTAAAGCTGCAAGCAGCGATGATAGGGACCTCGCACCCCGGCTCACCGCCGCCCGGTGACCTCACGATGACAGAGAACAGCGAACAATATTAATTTAAGCCGATATATAGAAAAACCTGAGAGAAATCACAGATTTATGGCAAATTTCCTTCTGTCAGCAGGTGGCGCTAAGACTGTGACTCAACATTGGCATGTAGATGTCGTCAGGAGAGGAACGTTATCAACCATGTGAAGTTTCAGGCAGATCAGACCTTGTGTGGTTGAGTTATAAGCCAAACTACCGTCTGCCAGCAGGTGGCGCTATGACTGTGACTCAATATTGGCATGTAGATGTGTTCAGGAGAGCACTCTTATCAAACATGTGAATTTTCAGGCAGATCGGACATTGTTTGGCTGAGTTATAAGTGATTTCCTGTTGCCAGCAGGTGGCGCTATAACTGTAGCTGGATATTGGCATGTGGATGTGTTCAGGAGAGGTGTTTTATCAACCATGTGAAGTTTCGGGCTTATCGGACATTGTGTGGTAGAGTTATAAGCCAAACTACCTTCTGTCAGCAGGTGGCGCTATAACTGTGACTCAATATTGGCATGCAGATGTCTTCAGGACAGGACTCTTATCAAACTTGTGAATTTTCAGGCAGATCGGACACTGTTTGGCCGAGTTATGAGTGATTTATTGTTGCCAGCAGGTGGCGCTATGTCTGTGACTCAATATTGGCATGTAGATGTCTTCAGGAGAAGACCCGTATCGAACATGTTGATTTTCAGGCAGATCGGACATTGTTTGGCTGAGTTATAAGTGATTTCCTGTTGCCAGCAGGTGGCGCTATAACTGTAACTGGATTTTGGCATGTAGATGTCTTCAGGAGAGGACTCTTATCAAACATGTAAAGTTTTAGGCAGATCGGACATTGTGTGATTGAGTTATAAGTACTTCCTGTGCCATGGCGAAGCGTTGATGTTTGTCAGGCCATCACGGACACGCCCCTGTGCGAAAACTCTAGATCTTCACAACATATCATCGCTAGAGCTTTCAGATAACACCACCCAAATTTGGTGCTGATACGATAATATTTGTGGAAGAAGTTTGTTATGCTGTAAAACACATCACTTCCTGTTGCCAGCAGGTGGCGCTATAACTGTAACTGGGTATTGGCATGTAAACGTGTTCAGGTCAGGACGGTTATCATACGTGTTAATTTTGAGGCAGATCGGATAATGCATGCCTGAGTTATAGCAACTTCCTGTTTTATGGCGAATCGTCAAAGTTTGCGAGGCCGCCACGGACACGCC
>LR812519.1:28001560-28156560 GCA_903798195.1 Danio kyathit | reverse complement strand
ACAACTTCTTTTAATACACAAGCTAAAAAGCCGTATATAATATTTTATTTACACAACAGCATGTCATTTCTGTTCTGCGTTCGCGTCACTGAAATATATACAGATAAAATATATACAGATGCAGACATCCCAAGTCTCTCGAAAGAAAATCCGGGAGTCTCTATGCATTTATGGGAGACTCCCGGATGCCCGCAAACGAATGATAATCTCCCGGAAATCACGCGTCTCCCGTCTGGTCCTCAAATATGCCCTGTATCCCTCCCCGCTCTTCAGATACGTCGCGCACATGCCATGATGTGATCTGTGATGCAAGCGGAGCTCACTCCTCTATCTAGTGTCTAGTTATGACCTCTCCCGGTGGCTCTGCGTGTCTTCCGCAAATTCATACCGGCTCTGTGATCCCCCAAAATGAATTAAAATACCCGGAAATCATGGCGACGAGAGTGAATGAGCAAGTGAACAGATCGCGAGAGGCACAGTGATGGTCTAAACATTACATTTGATAGGTTGATATTGGAATGGTCCTGCATGTATTTAAGTCTTCTGTGTTTTTGACAATATTACAAATCTTATATTACAAAAGCTGGCTGGAATTATTAGATAAAACTTTTTTTACATAAATATTTAATAATATAACTTTTTGTAATACACTCATTGGTATAAGATGTAGTTTATGGGCCTATTTCCTTTTAGTAAGCAAGTATTAGATTTATAGATGTGCATTTTAACTCATTTTCATCTTTCATCATTTGCAATGTTTTCAAATTACATTGTTTGTGATTTTTCTGTGGCGGTAAAAAATATATATAAATAAATGGGCCAGACATTTCTGACATTTCATACCAAGAGGCTCAGGAAATGTTCTTCTAGAAGCCCATAAAGATACATTGCAGTGACAAAAGCTGCACAGTAAATAAAAAAGATATAAAATAAATGTTCATTTATAATTGACAAACGGTTGTACAGGTCAAATAGTTGTTCAGTTATTTACTGCTTTCATTAAAAGACCATGACTCCTTGTGTCAGTGTAAGTCTGAACAGCCACGCTACGTTGGGCCGCGTCGCGGTATATACAGTATATATGAGCAATATCACACGAGTAGCAGTGCGATATGGCTGTATATCGGCACTGGTGGGATGGGTGCGTTGGCTCGAGGCCGCAGGCCTGTATATGCCAATATACAGCCATATCGCACTGCTACGAGTGTGATATTGCGTTTATATTTTGTATGAGGAACTACTTTCTTCTGCCGTTCGTTCACATCTGCAGCTGACATCAGGACAGCAGAAACCGTTTGGTACTTCAAACATGTCACTTTAGAGCTAGTATTTGAATGATTCTCTAGTGTAATGTCTAAAGTGATGACAAAAAAGATGATTTTTGCTCACGTTTTAAGAATATAAGGCTGAATGGCATGAAATGCAATCAGTCTACAAAGATTTCCCAGTATTTCTCTGTTGCAATCGGGATTTCACAATAATTAACCCTGAAAAAGCCACACCAAAGCAAACACTAGCAGTTTCTGTGGTATAAATACAGCACTACAAAATACAATAGACAGTGATAGACTAAGAATGTCACTTACCTGATTTATAAAAATTTGTTCAGGCGTAGTTTGAAACTTGCGCTGATAAAATGCAGTTTTTCTTCCCTAAACTCTTATTATGCGATCTCTGTCGCCATCTTGTGATGGAACATCAACCGTCACTTTCTTTGGTCTGCTCAGCAGGCAGATGGTGGCCGATGCACTGAATCCGATGCTCTGAAATTATAAATATTTTAAAATAGGCACTATTTCTATAAATAAACTACACAGTTGCAATCAAAAACAACTACATTCTCGACTAAAAAGCCTTAAAAGTACATTATGATGTCCAACAGCTGCAATATTGGTCAAACTGTAAAGTGTCCTCTGCTTGTTGCTGTATGTGGGTGGAGTAATACACAACGGTGAAGGGTGAGGAGGCTGTAGGAGTGCTGTTATTTGCAGAATATCGCACGGCTATCAGCCAATCAGATTCAAGAACCAGACAGAACTGTTGTGTGTGTGTGTATATATATATATATATATATATATATATATATATATATATATATATATATATATATATATATATATATATATATATATATATATATATATATATATATATATATATATATATATATATTTATATATATATATATATATATATATTTATATATACATTTGAAGTCAGAATTATTAGCCCCCCTGTTTATTTTTTTTCCCAATTTCTGTTTAACAGAGAGCAGATTTTTTCAACACATTTCTAAACATAATAGTTTTAATAACTCATTTCTAATAACTGATTTATTTTATCTTTGCTATGATGACAGTAAATAATATTTTACTAGATATTTTTTCAAGACACTTCTATACAGCTTAAAGTGACATTTAAAGGCTTAACTAGGCAGGTTAGGGTAATTAGGCAAGTTATTGTATAAGGATGATTTGTTCTGTAGACTATCGGAAAAAAAATTAGCTTGAAGGGGCTAATAATTTTGACCTTAAAATGGATTTTAAAAAAATTAAAAACTGCTTTTATTCTGATCGAAATAAAACAAATAACACTTTCTCCAGAAGAAAAAAATATTATCAAACATAATGTGAACATTTCCTTGCTCTGTTAAACATCATTTGGGAAATATTAAAAAAAGACAAAAAAATTCAAAGGGGGGCTAATAATTCTGACTTCAACTGTACATACACCGTGAAACAGATTAATAGAAATATTTAAGCAAGCAAAAGCTTAAGAAAAATGACTAATTTTAATAAATAAATTTGACATAAAACATAAAAACATTGATGTACAATGTCTTAAATATATAAATAAAAGCAAAAAGAAAGTGTAAGAATAACACCACAAATATGAATTAGAATGCAATATTCAATAAATGGACATTTTATGTGTCTCACTGTCATTTCATTTGATTTAAATCAAGATTTTTCCCTTTTTCTTTTTACTGTTTACAATGTTACTCCTACAAACTACTATTTTTATTACTAAACAGCAAAATACAGAAACAATCGAACAAAAATGCTTTTTTTAATGTAATGTACAACATACAGTTTTTTTCCATTGATTATGTATTGTATTATGTATATATATATTTTAAGGAGAAGTTTTCTGCTCACATATTTTGAAAATACTACATTTACACTCAAGAAATACACCTACTGAGCTTATTCGCCTCTGCATCTTAAAATGGGATTCAAATTTTACCATCAGAAAGATTTCAACTTTATTGTCCATCTCTCTTCTAAACTTTCCACAAACAACAAAGATCAGTTTTCTCCTTTACCAAAGTCAATCTCCTTCTTTTAAAGCCTCGTTTAAAGGGCTTGTCAAGGCTGCCCGAAGAGCGCTCACAAACGTTAAGAGAACGTTACCCAGATAAGCCTGGCTGATTTGCTGATGGAAAATGATGCGTGTCTGCTGACAGGCCTCTTGAAGTATAGTTGTTGGCTGTCATCGTGATGTTATCTCTTCACCAATCACAGCGCAGGTACAGGATGACAGCGCATTTATCTCTGTGTTGGTAAGAGCTCTATATCTCATGGCCTCAATTACAGCATGCAGTGTTAAGCCTTCATTCAGAGGAGTCGGTATGTATGCGTGTGTGTGTGTGTGTGTGTGTGTGTGTGTGTGTATATGTGTGTATTTTTTGATGGTGTAAAAGAGGAAGAAAGACATGAATCAACAGCAATATCCTGACAGCAAGCAGGGGGTTTTGAAGCCTTGATAGCAAGATCACACAGTAGCGACGTGCTTGACTGAGTGTGTGTGTGTGTGTGTGTTTCGGAAATAAATGATACAATATACTTGTTATCATAAAAAGTGAGACAGAAGTTTGACACTTTTGTTTTGGGTAAAAAATAAAATGGACTCTGAACTAAAGTTTCTAAGGGGAAAATATATATTATATTAAAATATTTGATATAAACATTTGTGTTTTTTGAAAAGATAATTTATAATTTCTGATATATTTGAATGTTTTCAGAGAATTTTGATTGTACAGTATTAATATTTATGTTTTTCTACAATTAGAAAACAGTTATTTTTAAATAGTCTCATGTTTTGGGAGTATGCTTATATTGATGAAAAATCCAATGAGAAATTATTTTATTTTTACATTTATATAGTTGAAATATATAAGATATTACAAAAGTAATATGAAATAATTAACAAGTACGTTTACAAAAATTATACATAAACCACAACATAAAAACATTGATGTCCACTGTCTAAAATAAATAAAACTAAGAATAACATTAGAATATAAATTAAAATGCAACATTTAATATACTGATGTTTCATTTCAAGAGTTCACACTTAGATATTGCTTAACGCTATTTGCAGGTTTGGCGTGCTGTCCTGGGAGAGAACCCTGAGCTCGGAGATAATAGAGCCCAGGGCTCCCGCCTGGTCAATAAGCATATAAGGGGATCCGAGATCAGGTAGGTCTCGAGAGCTACCCCTGGTAAAGGGAAGAAAAGGAGGAGATGGGGTGGAAGGGGAGATTCTTCCAAAACAAAGATAAGCCGCGGTCACACTGGACTTTTCACCCCATAGACTTCCATTCATACGCACACGAATGCATCAGACCGGAAACGCAGGGTCATGCATCGAGTTTCGCAGGCTGCTGCGGTGCAAAGTTCAAGCTTGGTGACCTGCGAAATCGCATCACTTGACTGCGTGAGAGCAATCAAGGATCAAAACATGACCTCTCTGAACAGAAATTTAAAACATGGAGCAATCGCTCGCTTTTTTTAATGTCTAATCATCTTGTTTAACCCCGCCCCTTTTTGCAGTGCCGTACGACAGAATTTCGCAAGCTCAAACTCTAGTGTGACTGCGGCTATAAGGTAGTAGGGTAAAATCAGTCTATTTATTGTAAGCTTGAATAAATCTGATTGGAGTATTGCTAATTACGGATGAGAGGCCAGCCGCGATCAATCATCATCGTGCTCCTCTCGAAATTAGTTTGTAAAACTTCACTTATTGGATTTTATACAAGTCAAGATTTTATTACTAAATAGCAAAATATAGAAACAATTAAACAAAAATATATTAAATAATAATAATAATAATTGAACTCATTTGAAAGTGCGTTGTACAACATCAACATTATAAAATTAAAACATTATGCATAAAACATGACATAAAATCATTGATGTAATGTACAATGTCTAAAATAAAACAATGTGGAATAAATACTCCAAAACCTGCCAAAATGATAGATAAATTAGATTAGATTTCAGTTTTTCAAAGAAAATAAATATCCGTAGTAAATATTTGTATTACATGATTTCAAAATATTTTAATAACAGTAAACCTTTGAAAAATGAACTAAATAAATAAATAAAGATATAACAAATCTTATTATCTCTAACACATTTAAATACATAGTGAAACACCTCTGTATAAAGGCCGCCTCCCTCATCACATGGCTAAAATACACCTTTATGGAAGGCAAGAGAAATATTACAGAAACAGTTGCTTTCTGAAAGCACCATAAATTTCCATGCTGATTTACACTGTTTAATTATGGATTGGAGCTGGTTTAGATAGGTTGCATTTTGGTTTATATTTTTTTATGTAAATTATCTGTAATACTTTACAAAAATGTTTATTAACATTAGTTATGTTATATTAATTAACATGAACAAACAATGATTGAACAATAATCACAGCATGATGCTAGGTTCAACATTTACTAATACATAATTAAAATGTGTTTTGAACATTAGTTGATGAACCAAGAAATAGCATGAAGATTTCAAAATGATAGAAGTGATTTAAAATGCTGTAAATGCTGTATTCATAGCTACAGTAATTTATTAGCTAATAACTAACTAATGTTAATAAATTAACATTATTGAAAAGAGTCACCAACTTATTTGCAAAGTGGTAATGTCAAAGTGGTAAATAATTAATTACTTATTGAATACATTGCTAATGAGTTCAGATAACAAAAAAGTGCTTTTGTGTTTAGGTTCAGTTCACGTTTATGGTACTGAATATGTTAAATTTTATTGCATTTGAAATAACTGAGCATAAACACAGGAGCCTAAAAAAGGTCATTTTAGACAGAAATTTCAGATAGCACAGAGAAATTTGCATATGAAATTCTCCAATTACTAAATACATCCTTAATGTATTTGAATAATTCTGAGAAGAAATCTAATTTAATAATGAATCAAATAACTTTATTGGTATAGACATTTTAATAAATGACATTTTAGTGGATTTTGAAAATCATGGTAAAAAAAATGTACAGTCTAAAAAATGTTTGGTTGTTTTAACCAGTGTTGGGGATAGCGTAACGTGAGTTAAGTAATCATATTTCTTTTCTAAGTAACGAGTAAAGTAATGCATTACTTTAAAAAAATAATAATATTTGAGTTACTTTTTTGAAAATGTAATGCGAGTTACTTTTTAGCTTAATTAATTAGCTTTTAAAAATAAATTTCTGAATTAAAATAAAGTAGTCATAATGAATCACGCAGATAATAAGAGAATGTGTTCATTATTTTGAACGCATGGAAGAAAAGGAAAAGGGAATTGTCTCAATAGACAGTGATTTTACTTAAGACAAATAGTACAAAAGTAGCAAACACATTGCTTTAAACTTTCATTAATCTGTATTTAAAAGGGCACCTATGGTGAAAAATCTACTTTTCAAGCTGTTTGGACAGACATATGTGTAGGTATAGTGTACAGTGTTTCCTCTAGGATTTTTTCCAGCTGTGGCGGCAGGACTTTTTTTACACAGATTTGCCAACTATTTCAAAGACCAATATTACACGCAGTATTACAAGTCGAGATAGCATTCATGTAATACGAGCATGCGAATCTCTTTGCTTGCGTGCCGATTTCCTCTGTTCGTGCACAAAACTTCTTGCACGCACTCAAATTTACACGTTCAAGTGCAGATCTTCTTGTGCGCTCTCCAGTAAGCGATGCTGAAGCGCTATTTAGTGTGTTATTGTGCGTTTTCCGACATTAACGTGTCCTGAAGTAAAGTGAAATGGCTATAAACTCCAGCAAGATAAAGTCATTGTATGCAGAGCCATTGACCTTTATCAATAAAGTATACTTATGGAAACTGTGTTCATCTTAACTGAAAGCTACGCGGTGTTTGCTAGACTCACACACCTGTCAGTCAGTCTGTCAGAGAGTCAGTCAGCATGTCACCTTAAAGGGTTGAACAAATAGCGCACAGCACTACTACGGTTACAGAAAAGTTTGCGCTGTTTACCTCTAATATGTTTTGGTGTGATTATAATCCGCTATAAAAAACACGACTAAATGTTTTAAATAAGAAGCTGTAATGTAGCCATGGCGGGATGAATTTTGCCAATGAATGTAGCAGAAACCTTGGTGTATATACTGTCATATTGGGGTGATCAGTTTGCTAGGATCATCAATCATCATCAAATGTGATCAAGAATGAGTTTTACAAGTTTAAAATGTTTTAAAACAGTGCATGTTTGTAATGAATTACAGCGATTTACTTCATCACCACAACCGCGTGTCTGTACAATTATAAAAGAAGACGCTTCAATCCCGGTTTGTGGATGTTAAATCAGGTTTATTTTGTACATTAACATAACAGATATCCAGCAGTGGATATTAACCTGTATCCTGTCACATTTGTGTGCAAAAAGGGTGCAAAGCTAAACGCGGTGTGTGTGTGAACTTTGTAACGACATTGTGTGTGACTCATCGTTGCAACTCCACAACATCAGATAATCATTGGTAAAGTTCTTACTGTAGTATTTCTCACAAAAGTTACGTGAGATCTGCTTCATGTCTGTCTGTTGTCTGACGCAGCGGAGGGAGGAGATTAAGGCACGCCGACAGGCACGTGGAAATGGTGGGAGTGAAGGACTAGCCTTAAAGGCACAGTTCACAAAAAACGCTACCCGATGGTTAGAGCTATAAAATAGAAACTTCTGAAAGGTATAATAAATAATCTGATGGGTGTTTTGAGCTGAAACTTTACAGACACATTCTGGAGACACAAAAGACTTATATTAAATCTGGAAAAAGGGGTAAACTAGGTGCCCTTTAAGGCATGTATAGCTCTGGGGTCAGGAAGTTTTCAGATAACATTATCATATTTTATTTTTGAGTTTTTTTAAAGGTAAACGTAGGTGTTAATTGCAGAGCTCCTCTAACTAAAAAAAAAAAAAAAAAAAAAAGAAGAAAAATAAGTTCTGAAAGAGATCAAGCCTTAGTTAGGTAATAAAAAGTAATGCAAAAGTAATGCAACACAGTACTTACCATAAAAAGTAACCAAGTAACGCAACTTGTTGGGGAGTAACTCAATATTGTAATGCATTACTTTCAAAAGTAACTTTTCCCAACACTGGTTTTAACCCAGGTCAAATATCAACAAACCCAACTGTTGGGTTATTATTTATCCAATTAAATTCCAATTACATTTTGTTAATCCAACTATGAGGGTTTCTCCATATATAACCCAACACCGGGTTAATAAAAGTCATCATTTTTAGAGTGCATGATCAAATAAAATAAAAGAGGGTACATTCTACTGGAAAAAATTAAGCAGTTTTATTATTTTGATGCATGAAAATCCCTTTTTATCTTTTACCTAACTCCATGTCACTTGTTAACTTTACATGCTTAGCACACTGGACAATATAAATAAATACTTTAGTAAACTGGATTTATAGTTTTAAAAATTCTTGCTGTGTCAACCTTTATTTTATATGACTAGAACCAAATATTTCAAATAGATTCAATCATTTAGAAATAGTTCTTTAATTTGAATGCTTTGTAGATTTGCCAAACTACTTCTGTGAAATACTACAATTTATGAGACAGAATGTAACATACAACATGCTGCAACGCATATTATTATTATTAAAAATAATAATAACAATTATTATTATTTGTATTATTGTTATTAATAATTAATTAATAATTATGTAATAATAATAATAATAATAATAATAAAATACAAGTTGAACAGGTCACACTGTACAATGAGACACATACTGAATGTTAGTTAATGTACTTGCATTTACTAACATAAACAATATTTCTAGAACATTTAGGTTCGTCATTTAATGAGATATTAAAATCCATTGCTGCACTTGCCAACGTTACATTGATTTAACTTAAACTAACAGTGAATGTATTTTAAATCACGAACGTTAATAAAGATAAATAAATACTATTGTCACGTTCTTTCGTTCCACAAACACACGAAACTCAGGAATTGTCCAAATAAATTTATTACAAACACTCACTTCCAGACACTGGAAACAATGGAGCACACAGGGTGATGAAAATAGAAGACCAGACCAAGAACGAACTGAACACAGAGGCTTGATTGAACAGATTACATACAAGGGTGAAACACAGGTGAAACTAATGAACATTAACAAACAGCGGGGAAATGGAACAAAGGAATCACATGACACAAGAACCTGACAACTATAATAAATGTATTGTTTATATACATGTGCAGTTGATGGCAAAATTATTAGCCGTAATAATAATAATAATATTTATTCTTTTTTTAAAACATTTCTCAAGTGATATTTAGTGGAGCAAGTTTCACAGTATTTCCGATAAAAAAAAAATAAAAATAAAACATTCTTGACAAAGACTTTTTTGTTTTATTTTGACTGGAATAAAATAAATTTAAAAGCATTTTAAGGTGAATGTTATTAACCCCCTTTAGCAAAGATAAAATAAATCGGTTATTAGAAATTAGCTACAGTATTACAACTATTATGTTTAGCAATGTGTTGAAAGAAATCTTCTCTTCTTTAAACAGAACTTAGGGAAAATATAAAAATTCAAATTAAACATGAAGGCTAATAATTCTGACTTACATTGCACATTAACCATAGATGTTTACATTAGATGTCGCCTACATGATTGGTGTCTAAGGAATGCGTCAATAGAGCTGCCATTTTAGTACAGGGTAGCGCTCCTTTGAAATGAATGTTTGACCAAGGTGTAGTGGAGGACTGGCCAGCAGGAGCCAGAGATATACACACACAGTATATACATATATCTATGATCAGGTTTTCGCGGTGGTCAGTATGCAAATATTTTTTTAAATTACAAAAATTATAATTTTATACCACTTTATCCATTACATGGATTGATGAGTGACCGCACGGGCATTACCAACAAAGAGCATGTGTTTGAGTTGAGTTGAGTTGACTTTATTAGTACCCGAAGGTAGATTCTTTTTGCAGCAAAGTTTGGCATTTGATACAAACAATTAAATCACACATATACATACTCACATATACACATACAAAGTACCTTATAAAAGATTACAATTTATTCAGAGCGACAATAGATGATGGGACAAAGCTATTCCTGAACTGCTTTGTCCTACTAAAAAGCATCTGAAACCTTCGACTCGAAGGGAGCAGGATAAATTGTGTGGATGGAAATGTATTATCTCCCTCCCTGTTAAGTTTGATCTAATCCGTGTCCTGAAACACACACCCTCTCCCGCTTTCCCGCTTTTCACTGAGGGAGCGATTCGTTTGTGAATGAATCCACATTATGAACGACTCGTTCACTTAGCCGAAAATAATACAAGTTTCTAGCACCGCAACATCTTGTTGTCATATTTCATTTACATTGTTTACTTATTTTATTTAACCAAACTAGCATAAGCCTAGAATCTACTGCGAGCTGGTGCTACTTTCCTTATGGTCAGTGCAGTTAGAGACTGTATTATCACCAATAACGTGACTTGTTTAGCGCGAAAGTTCATAACATTCTTTCATTCATTTTCTTTTCGTCTTAGTCCCTTTATTAATCCGGGATCGCCACAGCGTAATGATCCACCAACTTATCCAGCACATGTTTTACGCAGCGGATGCCCTTCCAGCTGCAACCCATGTCTGGGAAATATCCATACACACTCATTCACACACATACACTACGGACAATTTAGCCTACCCAATTCACCTGTACCACATGTCTTTGGACTGTGGGGGAAACCAGAGCACCTGGAGGAAACCTACGAGAACCCGGGGAGAACATGCAAACTCCACACAGAAATGCCAACTGACCCAGCCGAGGCTCGAACCAGCGACCTTCTTGCTGTGAGGCGACAGCACTACCTACTCCACCACCGCGTCGCCAGTTCGTAACACAAAAAACCTTTTAAAAAAATAAACCTTACCTATGAAATATTCTGCCTTTGTGCTTTGTTTTTTTGTTTGCTCGTTGTTTCACCCGTACACAGCGCTAAAGTCCAGCATCTTCACATAGGCTTTAGTCTTGACTAGTGCGGTTGAATGACATTTGTCCTGGGAGCACTGTACAAATATGGCGGCGCTATTGACGCATGCTCAGGGTACGTACAGTATGTGATATCTGGTGTATATATTCATGCACATTAACTATCTGTGCCATATTGTAAAGTCTTACCAATGAACACCAGACAATTCAGCTTGAGAAGAACAAAAACAAACCACTACTTTTTTAGTGAAGAGATTAGAAGGAAGAATATTAACTGTGTTGAAGTTCGAGGGGGGACTTTGGAAGTTCATAATTTTCTTTATCTGTGGGGGAAGGATTTTGATAAGTTAAAGTGTCGATCTTCTTAGATTGAAATCAAAACGCTTGACTTGAGTGCGACACAATGAATCCATAGACAACTGAGGAGCCTCAATTAGAATAACAAATACGAGCTGGGCTTCCCCTGTCACACACACACAATACACTCTCATCACACACACAATTACCCTCTTACAATCCGCGCACACACATTCAGAGTTTCTCCCTCTTTTTTCACACACATATTCCACACTCTCTCGCACAAACGTACACCTTCTCTCTCTTTTTTTTACTCTGTTCAGACTCTATAGGGCAGAAAACAATAGGTAGTAAATAATCAAATTAAACGCATGTTTTAGCAGAGGACTGCTGGAAGCTTTCAGCCCCATTAGCTCCAGAAAGGAAGGAGGGAAAGGAGGAATGGACAGGGATGGAGGAAGGAGAGCTGAACGCTTGCCAGACCATCACATTTGGCCCAAATGAGCCATACACTAATGCTGCCTCTTCAGAGTATCTAAGAACTGTGTGTGTGTGTGTGTGTGTGTGTGTGTGTGTGTGTGTGTGTGTGTGTGTGTGTGTGTGTGTGTGTGTGTGTGTGTGTGTGTGTGTGTGTGTGTGTGTGTGTGTGTGTGTGTGTGCGTGTGTGTGTGTGTGTGTGTGTGTGATTCTTTGGCTCCTGTCTGTTTCAGCTCATCAGACTTGCAGGCCACCCAAAAGAAGCTCTTGTCCTGCTTTAATATTGACAAATTTACTTATTTAAAGTTTTTTATCTAAAAACTGAGCTGCGTACGGTTTCAATGAGATCACAAAACTGAGCTGAAAGGACAAAAAAGTTAGATAACAAACAGATAAAATTACATTTTTGGTGATTATATTGCCTAAAGAGAGATTTGTTAGCAATCTCTGTAGTCATTTTTGACTGATCAGCACAGTGCCTCAGTAGTTAGCACTGTCTCCTTACAGCAAGAAGGTCGCTGGTTTGAGTCCCGACTGGACCAGTTGGCATTTCTTTGTGGAATTTGCTTGTTCTCCTCGTGTTTGTGTAGGTTTCCTCTCTGTGCTCTGGTTTTCCCCACAGTCCAAAGACATGCGCTATACTGTAGGTGAATTGGATGAACTATTGACCGTAGTGTATTAGTGTTTGTGAATGTGAGAGTGTGTGGATGTTTTCCAGTACTGGGTTGCGGCTGGAAGGTCATCTGCTGCATAAAACATATGACAGAATAGTTAGTAGTTCATTACGCTGTGGCGATCACTAATAAATAAGGGACTAAGCCGAAGGAAAATGAATGAATGAATTCTTGACCGAGAATACCACAAATGTGACTTGTGCAATTCTTTATGAATAAAATTAAAAACAAAACAAGCTTACAAGTAAAACATTAAAGTACACTAATGACATAAACACTTGACAAAATTATTCACAAAAACACTAAACTGCTTAAATTTAGATTAATGACCAACAAAAAAATTAATAAAACAAGATTTAAAGGATAGTTCACCCCAAAATTAAAATTTTGCCATCATTTAATCACTCTTCACTTGCATAAGGGTGCTTTCACACTAGCACTTTTGGTCCGCACCTGGGTTCAAGTCTGTCTGAAAGCGGTGGTCTGGGGTACGGTTTGTGCAAACTCTGGTACGGTTCACTTCTGATATGAATGTAATTGTACCAAATAATGGAAGTGAACCGTCAACTGTAACAAACTTTAGTTTTCATAACGTTCATCGTGTATGTGTGTCTGTGTATCATCTACCTTGGCGACAAGTGGGACTGACCCAGTGCAAATAGTGATAATGTCTGCTTGTCTTCACCAAAAAACGACTTCTGCAGACATCGCGTGAGGTTCTGAATGTTTTTTTTCTTTCATTTTATGCGTCAGATAGATGCAGGTGACTCTCTGTATTTTGGTTTTGATAACAAAACCAAAAGTTTCAGTAAAATCAGAATAACCGTGATATGCGTACGTCTCCATTTTAGTGCTTTGCTTTCGTGGCCATCATCTAGCAACAGCTGTACACACAACAGCAGCTTGATGACACAAGCGTACAGGGGTTCAGAAGGAAAAAAGACAATGTGAACACAAACCAGCTGAGGGGGGACTATCGATCTTGGGTTCGGACCTAAAACTTGAGTTCCTTCTTTTGTTGAACACAAAAGAAGATATTTTGAAAAATGCTGGCACGCATTGATTTACATAGTTTTTTCCCTACTATGGAAATCTGGGGCTGCGTCCGAAACCGCATACTTCCATACTATATAATAGGCTAAAATCAGTATGCAAACCGAGTAGTATGTCCGAATTCATAGAATTCGAAAATCAGTATACGAGAAGTACCCGGATAACCTACTACTTCTGTCGAGATTCTAAAGTGCGCATCCCATGATGCCCTACGAGAGAATTCATGAATGGGAGTGAAGCGACGCACCTGACACAGGTAGATCACGTGACCATGACAAAATAGCGGATGTAGTACGTCTGAATTCCATTCATACTTCTCACATTTATACTGTACAGAATGTACTTTTCTACCGGCCGAGTAGTACGTTTAAATTAAAATGCAGTACCTATTGTGTAGTAGGTGGTTTCAGACACAGCCAATGGGTCCAAGCAACCAGCATTTTTCAAAATATCTTCTTCTGTATTCAAAAGAAGAAAGAAACTCAAAAAGGTTTAAAACCATGTGAGGGAAAATTAACAGCCCAATCTTGCGATGAAACATAACTATTGTACAAAATGTCAAAAAAGTGGCTAATTCATACAAAGTCACTTCGAATTAAGTCATAAACAATATTAATTCTGAGTGTGCCTCACACAGGTGAGTAGGCTTAAAAAACCACCTGTAAAAACCAACCTAGGCTCATTTTGAAAACGTAGCCCTATATACATTTCTGGAGATCACGAATTATGTAGTCAGAGCTGCATTTCATCTTTAAAACGAACGCTACAGGGTGGTATGATGCTGTACTTTTTCTTGCTAACCAGCTGACCGCTTACCTTTGTATGGACAGCTTTTCCGCTGTTACCAGTTTGATCGGAAGTTGGTCATTTAGTCAGTCAGACGACAGCGGCCTCTGGTGGATTTACATTAGAATAGCAGGAGCAAATCGCACTCGCGAGCATACACAACGGCCTTTGGTGGATTCACGAAAACAAAAACTGCAAAAACACAAAGCTGCTAGGACGTATTTGGCACTCTCCAGAATTGCATATAGAGGTGCATAATCAGAATGAGCCTGTGTTGGTAGAAACACGCTCTCTGACACTTTATCCAGCACTTGCACCAGTTTTTGCACATTTACACTAAACACATTTTTACAATCACTCCGTATAAAAAAATTAAGATAAAAAAAAGATTTATTGTGCATTTATGAAATATGCTTCACACCTGTAGAAACACACACTCTCTTTCTCTCTCTCAAAAAAAACTCCCCCTCCTTACTCTAGCACTAAATTCGCTGAGCAATAAAAGTTCCTTTGTATAATTAGCACTTCTTGTGTGTATTACCTCTTCTTCTTGAATTGCTGAATGCCTCCTCATTTTTGACCAAGGACCTCTAAGAGGTGTTTACTTTCAGATTGTGTGTATGCTTGCATGCTCATTGTGAGTGCTGGTTTGTTCCAATCAAATCACGTTTAGTGTTTTTAATGGATGAGCGCACTCGTGTTTGAACATGTCTCTAATGAGCTCCTGAGCGGTCGGTGAGTACATTAGTTTTCACTTCCGCTCAAATTTAAAATCAACCTAATCATTAACCTAAACTGCACCTCTCTCCCTTCATTCTGCATATGTAAAGTCACATCAATCTCTTTATCCCAGTTGTAGTTAATTCTGCAGAACAGTTTGGTCCACGCTGCCGGTAGCATTTCCGCAGTAGTCAGCACTGTCCTGTTTCATTTTGAGTTAAACCCTCAAACCGTTTTGATTTACGAAAAGCAGAACAGAACATCCTACTCATGGAAACCAGACGGTGCTTCCAGAGGCCAGTGGAATTAAATGCTAAGATGTAGGATGTTAGGGTTGAAGTAAAATGGCTTTTGCTTTTGTTGCTTTTAAATCTAAAATCATGCTTGTTAAGGAAAATATACTGTTCATGTTCCAGTTCACCGAGGGCTAGAGTGTCTGATCAATCTTATGGATCACACGTTTAACATGAGATGTTTGAGGTTTTAGAAACACAAAATATTAGTAGGGTGACACATGAGCATTTCATTATTCAACTCACAAGACAAACAATGTTGGTGTCCTCATCAAATTACATAAAAAAATTTAATAAAATCAATAAAAAAGTGAAGAACGTGCTTCGAATGCTTCAAATAAGTTTTGTGATATGTATGAAAATTTAAAAAGCATAACAAATTAGTGTTTTTGGGGTCTACACTGTAGAATTTGTTAATATCTCACCAAATGAGTTGTGTTGTAAATAAGCCTGACGAGGGTTTTTGATATAAAATATTTTTATAATGACATTTAGATTGTCCTTTTGCTAAAAAACTATAAATAATGACTGACTGATAAGCAAATTGGAGTTTGGATGTTCTCCCTGCGTTCGCGTGGGTTTCCTTCGGGTGCTCTGGTTTCCCCCACAGTCCAAAGACATGCGGTACAGGTGATTTGGGTAGGCTAAATTGTCCGTAGTGTATGAGTGTGAAGGAATGTGTATGGATGAGTATGAATTCCCAGAGATGGATTGCAGCTGGAAGGGCATCCGCTACGTAAAACATGTGCTGGATAAGTTGGCGGTTCATTCCGCTGTGGCGACCCCGGATTAATAAAAGGGACTAAGCCGAAAAGAAAATGAATGAATGATAAGCAAATTATGACACATTATTATGTATGCAGTAAAAATACAGTTGAAGTCAGAATTATTAGCTCCCCTTCAATTTTGTTTTCTTTTTCAAATATCTCCCAAATAATGTTTAACAGAGCAAGGACATTTTCACAGTATGTTTGATAATATTTTTTTCTTCTGGAGAAAGTCTTATTTGTTTTATTTCAGCTAGAATAAAAGCAGTTTTTAATTTTTTAAGGTCAATATTATTAGCCCCTTTAAGCTATATATTTTTTTGATTGTCTACAGAACTAACCATCTTTATACAATAACTTGCCTAATTACCATAACCTGCCTAGTTAACTTAATTAACCTAGGTTAGCCTTTAAATGTCACTTTAAGCTGTATAGAAGTATCTTGAAAAATATCTAGTAAAATATTATGTACTGTCGTGGCAAAGGTAAAATAAATCAGTTATTAAAACTATTATGTTTAGAAATGTGTTGAAAAAATCTTCTCTCCGTTAAACAGAAATTGGGGAAAAAATAAACCATAATAATAATAATTCAGGGGGAGAAATAATTCTGATTTCAACTGTACATTTAAATCTGAATTACAGAAACTGAAACTCCATTTTCCCTGTGACCCACATTGTTACCAAAATAAATAAATAAAATGGAAACAGTTTAGCCATCTTATAAAATTGTACTTTTACTTAGGCTATCAAAAACCATAAATTTAACAACATTTAATAACTAAAGCATTGGCCTAAAAATCTCCAGCTTCTCCGTATATAATCATATACTATTTACCTGATATTTTTTTTATCATTATTTACATGCATATATATTTATTTATAGGGCATAGTATACAGTAAACTCACTTGAAGGCCCATTGTTTTTTTATTACACGAAGTAATTTAAGAGTATATAACAATTTAAGATGGTTCATTCCGCTGTGGCGGCCCCAGATTAATAAAGGGATTAAGCCGAAAAGTAAATGAATGAATGAATGAATGAATAACAATTTAAATTAAAAGAACCTTTTTCATGTTAAAATAAATTATTGCTATTTAAAACTGAGTAGCGTAAATATATATAAAGTATGATCACACACACAAACTGCTTGTCATTACAATATTAGTTTAAATAATATAAGGACATTTTTTTAATTAAAAAAAGTAATGAGGCATCATAATAAAAGTATTAGCATTGATCACCGTAACCTATCATCCGATTACATTACTGGCTACCAAGATATAAAGTGCCAATCACTCGAGCATCTCTCTCTCTCTCTTTTCCTTGCTCTCTTTTAATATGTGAGCTAAAGCGCAGAGCGCGGCAGCAGCGGCTCTATTCAGTTTGAGGCTGGCGGTGTAGGGGAGTCCATGTCTCCGCGCTCCACTCGGGATATTCTCTTCAGTTGGTCGTTTGAGCGCTCTTTCTGTCTCCAGTCCTGTCTATCTTCTCCTGTCTCCAGTCCTTTCTCCCCCCGTGCTCCTTTAATCCGTGTCGCAGTGAGAGAAAGGCAGAAGGGGAAGAGGGCGCGGAGAGAATAGGGAACCGGTCCCCGCATCATTCCAGATGGCTGCCTCTGAATCGGTAGATGAGATTGGGCTCTCGGGTTCAGAGCTGTGAGGAGCTGCTGTTCCGGAGAGAGAGAGAGAGGCGGCTCTACTCTCACTGCTTCCCGCGCAGCAGTGCCTCGGGTTCGGCTTAAGGTAAGAGAGCTCGTCGCCTGGCGAAAGTGCCATCATTTTGAGTTACGTTTGGTGTTGTAGCCTAACTTTGTGCTGAATTGGGTGCTGAGCGTCTTTGTGCGAGAGAGATTTTAGCGATGCGCTGTGCTGGAATGTCACGGACCGGAGATGCTGCGCGTTTGATTGTGCTCTCGTTGTCTTTTTTTGTACGGCTTTAACTGTTTCTTATTTTAAAACAATGTTTTATGAGCAAAACTGTTATAAGCGTGACTAAAAAGGGTGTCTGCTTTAGTTTTTAGGAACACGCGTAATGCGCACTATAATACATGCGTGTGTAGCCTATGTTTGTCTCCATTGTAGGCTAGCTTATATCAGCGTCTTTAATTGAAAAGTAGGGTATTTAAAACACTCTCTGAAATTTATTTATCTCCTATAGCGTAGGACATCGTACAGAACATTCTAAACAATCTTGTTTGTTTTTTGGCGTAGGCTACGTGCGTTTGCTACATTTACTATGAACCAAAAGTGTACACACTTTGTTCGTTTTTTTGAACATTAGTTTTTTTTTTAATATTCAACTTTCATGTTCAGTTTTTAGTTTAAACTTTGCCTCGAGTTGGTATTATTAAGATTAAATAGAAACTGTCTTTATTGGGCTTTTAACCTACTTTTGTGTAGATATTTTCTGTTAAAGATGACAGTGCTGATATAAAACACGTATTAGTTAGCCTATTCGTTTAGGTATTATTAGTATTAAATTAATGTAAACAAACATTTTTATTCTGATGCGATGTTTGCCTGTTCAAAGAATGCGCCGCCTCGCGGGGAAACACGCACACGCGCGTGCACGCGTTACTCCAATGTTGCCTATTACTTGGATATCTCATTGTACCTTTTATTTTAAAAAGTGTAAACCTGACACACAAACAAACCTCATGATGACATATTTATTGCTAAATATGATTTGGCCGATTGATGTAGAGTTTTAATTGTGAAGTGTTGGTTCTTCTCACAAATCTGCAAATACTGTACAGCGAGATGTTGCAGCCTGCAGACTACACTAAACTCACTGATTGTTAAGTTTTCATTAAATATTGTGGGGTACGAAAATATGAATAAACTTGTGATTTGATATACATGATCTGTCTTATAAAAATAACCAATTGGTTTAATACAGAGTGTCTATAACCCTCTCTGTGCTTCAATTATGAGGTGGAAGAGATGCTCTTTTCCAAATCTGTTTTTCAGATATTCACAGATATTTATTCCGCACTTCAACCTAACACCTTCTTCAATTCCCCTATGATGTTCCTGCACACAGCTGTAATCTCTTATTTCGATCTTGTGTAATTCATGTTCCTTTAATTACGTAGTCTGATATCACACCAACCGTGACTTGCACATAGTCACACATACATACATAGACAGAGAGTGAACATGCACTTGTTGGATGTACTACTATACAGTTGAAGTCAGAATTATTAGCCCCCCTGAATAATTAGCCCCCCTGTTTATTTTTCTTCCCCCAATTTCTGTTTAATGGAGAGAAGACTTATTCAACACATTTCTAAACATAATAGTTTTAATAACTCATTTCTAATAACTGATTTATTTTATCTTTGCCATGATGACAGTAAATAATATTTTACTAGATGTTTTTCAAGACACTTCTATACAGCTTAAAGTCACATTTAAAGGCTTAACTAGGTTAATTAGGTTAACTAAGCAGGTTAGGGTAATTAGGCAAATTATTGTATAACGATGGTTTGTTTTGTAGACTATCGAAAAAAAAAATATAGCTTAAAGGGGCTAATAATTTTGACCTTAAAAATGTTTTTTTTTTTAATTAAAAACTGCTTTTACTATAGCCGAAATAAAACAAATGAGACTTTCTCCATGAGAAAAAATATTATCAGACATACTGTGAAAATTTCCTTGCTCTGTTAATCATCATTTGGGAAATATTTAAAAAATAAATAAATCAGTCAAAGGGGGGCTAATAATTCTGACTTCAACTGTATGTATTAGTTTATAAGAGTCAATGTATGTCAAGAAAACATACCACAATATTATATTTCTTATAAACAATCTTCATTGTATTTGTCCCTACCTATTTTGGGTGAAAAACAAAGCATACATCTTTACTGCCATACCTTTTTCTTCAGAAGCAAATTTTTGAAGACACAATGCGGTTGTGCAGTTTACCTTGTGTATACACAGTAGTCTATATGCGTGACACAGTTGATTCCCATTAGAAAAATGATGAATTTCTCCCTTAGAGCCACCCTCAGGCTCCTATTGGCTCAGCCTCCAACTTCCTATTTATATACGTCCAATCACACACTCCTCCCGGGAAGTGTTGGCCACAGCTGGTGAAGTGTTGATTGAAAACAACCTGAAGGCTGACGGCTGAATTGCCCCTCAAGAGCATCCATACACACCCCTGATGAACACTTCTGTAGAGAAACACACACGCACAGGCACACCTCAGAGATGGTTAAAGTTGTACTAAAACATGAATTTGCTTGTCTTTTGTCATCTGTATTCTCTCTAGGTTTGTTGGGTGTCAGGAGAAATCTCAAGACATGGAGGGTTGCTAGTTGGATGAAGGATTCAGAACAGCTAGTGACGTAGGCCACATTTTTCCACCCAAACCTCCATAAGTGGCCTGTCTTGGAAGCAATTTTACCAGTTTTGTGAGATGGTCACATGACTGGAGCATGATTACCAAAAAAGCCAATTTGCAGCTTTAGCCAGCCTCAGTGAACAATCAGAGACTCCCACCCACACACACTCCCACACATGTGCTCGGTTTGCCATGAATCTGGCCACCAAGCTGCGGAGGAATCTGAGGAGGCTGGTCATCCTCCTCGCCACCTTCTGTATGGTCAGTGTGTTAATCTCCGCCTACTACCTTTACACAGGCTCCACCCAAGAACTGGACCTTGCAGACCGCGCCATTGGTCCAGATTGTGCTGACCTCAGGGCGCTTCCTTTCCGACAGTCAGAGCCTCGGACGCCTAAACCAATCGATCCATCTCGCAAGGATCCGGTGGTGCTGGTATTTGTGGAAAGTCAGTATTCTCAGCTGGGACAGGACATCATCGCCATTCTAGAATCCAACCAATTCCGTTACCATGCCGAAATCGCCCCGGGGAAGGGTGATATCCCGCCTCTAACGCACAAAGGCCGTGGACGCTATGCCTTGGTTATCTACGAGAACCTTCTGAAGTATGTTGGGATGGACGCATGGAATCGAGACCTTCTGGATAAATACTGTGCAGAATACAGCGTTGGCGTCATTGCTTTTCACCGCGCAAGTGAAAACTCCCAGCCTGCACTGCAGCTGAGAGGTTTCCCTCTGACACTGAGAACAAATGTCGCACTTCGAGATTGTTGCGTGAATCCACGCTCACCTCTGCTCTACATAACACGGGCGGAAGTGGACCGAGGTCATTTACCTGGAGAGGATTGGACTGTGTTTCAGTTCAACCACTCCACGTATGAACCGGTTCTACTGGCTAAAACTCGGCCTAGGGAGAATGGCGCAGCCCAGATCATCCCAGGCCCACAGGGTCTCCATGCTACCATTGTGCAGGACTTGGGACTCTACGATGGGGTGCAGCGCGTGTTGTTTGGACACGGGCTGAACTACTGGTTACATAGACTTATACTGGTGGATGCCATCGCATTTTTAACAGGCAGAAAGCTTTCACGATCTCTGGAGCGCTACATCCTGGTGGACATAGATGATATTTTCGTGGGGAAGAAAGGCACAAGGATGAACGTTAATGATGTCAAGGTAAGCGTTGTGAATTTTTAAAAATTTATAAATTTTTTCATGTAAAAATACATTAAATGCACATTTTGGTGACATGACACATGACGAGAAACATTCTGCAGTACAAACAGGTCAACAAAATCCAATCTGTTACTAATCACCCAGCAAAAACTAGTTACCCAAACTCTAATGATTTTTGGAGGCAGAGTTTGGTTGATGTTTAGTCTGAGTTCCCCGTCGCAGGTGTTCACGTCTGATGTACTAAGCGCTGATGTTTTTGTGTGGACAAAAGGGGATGTTGTGTGTGTGTGCCACTGAATTGGAGTGGGTGTTTGAGTTGGCCTCAGTCAGTATAAAGAGGCTATTTAGTTGGACAAGAGCAGTAAAATGGTGTTCATTCTCTCTTTCACACACTCATTCATAATCTCGTTCCCACGTTTGGCCCCTCTCTGAGGCTGTTCAGCAGATTGAAGGGCCGCTCACACTCTATTGTAAGATGACTTCATGACTTTCAGAGCTTTCAGATTCAAGTGCATGCACATGAGTAGATATGAATTAATACATGTATTAAGAAATAATTAGAAATTGATACACCAATAAAAGAGACTCAAATATTTAACAGAATAGTTCACCAATAAATTATTTGTTAGAATGTTATTTCATTCCAATTTGTTTTTTTTGTTTTGTTTTTTTTTTGTAGAACTTGCTTCTTTCTTTCTTTATAAATAATAAAATAAAAATAATAAAAAAATTGTAGTCCTACTTTTTTTTGAAAAAAAAAAAGCTTGCTAAGATTTATAGTGAATTGCTTGCATATATGTTTTCAGTCTACACTATAGCTTACATGAGTATGCAACAACCAATACAACAATACCAGACTTCTGGATTATATGTAGGGACAAAAAAATGTTTTTAAAAATGTACATACTTCTTTAATGAATAGGCTTTAATTACCCCGTATTAAATTTTCTTGTTGCAATTAATTGCTAAAGCTGTTATCACAATATACAGAATTATCATGATATTGACCTACCGTAAGCTGCAAAAAAGCTTACTTTAACAGGTATATTAACCGAAAACTACTGTGTAGTGTATTGCTTTATTGTATGTACATATTCAAAGTAAATAACTGTTTTAAACAAATATAATATAGTCTCATTAATAAACATTAATTTTTACAAGTTATAAAAAGATAAAATCAAGGAAGAAATAGTCATATTATAAAGTTTCAAAAATACAATTTAAATGTATTAGTTATTAATTGCATTTATTACAATGATAACGACTTACGGGCAGCACGGTGGTGCAGTGGGTAGCGCTCTCGCAGCAAGAAGGTCGCTGGTTCGTGCCTCGGCTGGGTCAGTTGGCATTTCTGTTTGGAGTTTTTATGTTCTCCCTGTGTTCGCGTGGGTTTCCTCCGTGTGCTCCGGTTTCCCTCACAAGTCCAAAGACATGCTGTATAGGTGAATTAGGTAAGCTAAAATTGTCCGTAGTGTATTTGTGTGAATGAGAGTATATGGGTATTTTCCAGAGATGGGTTGCAGCTGGAAAGGCATCCGCTGCGTAAAACATGCTGGATAAGTTGGAGGTTCATTCCGCTGTGGCGACCTCAGATTAATATAGGACTAAGCCGAAAAGAAAATGAATGAATGAATTACGACTTACTGATTTTAATGTAATATTAGGAATTTACTAAGAAATTAACGCCACCTAAGATTAATAAATGCATTTGTAATTGTCATTACATTGTAATTGTCATTTAGCAATTCCATGCAATGTCAACCTTGCCATGAAAAAAAGGTTAAGTTTTCGCCAAAATATCGAAACCGTTTCTGCATTTTTTGTGTAAGCAAGTATTTTACAGTGCTTTAAAAATACTCAAAAATGTCTCTGTTAATGCTTTCAAACAATTAAATTTGATATACCAAAGACACAAAGGTGCCAATTTCACATCTGTCACATCCATAACGGAGAGATGTCGCATCCATAACAGAGCTTTTTCCTCATAAATGCAAATAAATGTCAAATAAAATAAAACCAATCGTTTTTGTTCTATAGTGAGCCAACTCTAATACTTTTGATTAGCATTATTTCTCTAGGGTTGTGCAGTTTAATTCACAGAACTTCTACAAAGTATGTTATTTAATTTAAACTCGCTAACTTTTTCCATCACATGTTTATTTTCCTCATTTAGAATATAAAATATGTTTACAGATTGATATTTGTCTGCTCCCATAACTCTGTGGTAAGTTGTTTTGGAAAATATAAACAGATGTTTCAATATATTGTTAACATATTCTTTCTCTGTGAATTTATGTTTTGAGATTTTACTGCAAATGTCACATCTATAACGCTGCAATTGCTCCTTTACATTACATTGATTTTAGTTAAATTAACTGATGATAACAAATGGAGCCTTATGTTCAATGTCATAGGACAGATTAACAGATTATTAATTATTTGAATTAATAAATGATTAATACATATTTGTGCATGATCATTATCATGATATATTGAATTATTGAATATAGGCATATGTCTATACATGAAACACATTAACTGACAATTTTACTGTAAACATGTTCAATACAGATCCCTTCTGTATGACTGATCAGTTTTAAATTTATAACATTTAAACGTATGAGTACCAGTAAGGTGTAATTATATTCTGTGCCATTTTCATGAATATTTCAAAAAGGCGAATATAACTCATTCTGTAACATTTTACACATCTTTGTCACAAGTCTAAAATAATTTAAAAATATTGAACCCACTTGGCACAAGTAAATGATTTCACTTTTTTATGATTGCTCCTTATGGCTCATTTCCTTGTCAACCTTCCCTTGGTTTCAAACAAACAGGCTTTTTAAAAAGTGTGATACCGTTATACCTACTGTATGTGGATACACATTTAATTTCCGAATCTAATGTTCCTTGAAAAAGGTTAGTGGCAAAGCACGTGACACCTCCCCAGATGTTGTTAGCTAAGAATGTGCGCCGTCAAATTCTTCCCGATTGGTCTGAGCTAATTTAGACCTGGCAAATGAGCCAGTGGTAAGATGGAGGTTCTAGAGGGGGTGCTCGGGGAGAGAATTAGAGCTAGTCACTCTGGAGCATGGCTGGAAATGTCAGCGGAAAATTCCCGGAGGATTCTGGGGAAAAACAAGGCGTGTAGTGAAGGGGGAGAGAAGTGGGAAGGCTTTGATCCACCAGCCATTGTTTTTAGCCACTGTTACTGCTGGTTATAGAGAAGCCTCTGACTGTTTAGAACAGGCTGTCAGAATCCAGAACAGGTGTGTGTGTTTGTGCGTGTGTGAGGAAAGGCCGATGCTAAGCCAGTGGAATGAAATGGCAGATAACAGCTAATCAATGGAAAACCCGAGCTTCTCAACTGGTGGGTCGCGACTTAAAAATGGGACATAAAGTCTGTTGTGATAGAGTCAGGAGGGTTGAAACGATACTGAATGTCAAAAATAAAATGCAGCTAATCATATAAGAACACATTGTTAAAGTGTGGCCACATTTACCATTGTTTAGCAAACTTTCAAGGATGAAATTGAGTCATTTCCAGGGGAATCTGGACAATTAAGAATTCTGCTTGGGATGAAGACTTCTTTTTAATGTTAAAGTGCATCTATTTTACCCCTTCTACAAGATGTAAGATAAACCTTTGGTGTCTTCAGAATGTGTCTGTAAAGTTTCAGCTCAAAATACCCATCAGATCATTTATTATAGCCTCCAGAATCTGCCCATTTTGGTGTCTGAATATGGTGTAGTTGTGTTTGTAGCCTGTGGCTTTAAATCAAAATGAGCTCCTTCTCCCATGTCCACCATTCCCATGTGCATGTCTGCTTCTTCTGCATTACATCAGATAAACAGCAGTCAGTGATAGAGACAGACTCGGATGAGGCTGAAATATAGCTCATTAGTTAAAAATACCAAGTTTATTTGATGTATTTGTGTTGGAGTTTATTCAAGCCTTTCTGAAATGATTAGTCACACACAAATCGTCACCTTGGAATTATAAGGTTCTATCTGCGTTCTGAATGATTTTGAGATATTCAGCTTCAAAGTTTTTGCATTCCATAGCAAAGAGTATGTGTGTAACACTTGTTTTTTAAATAAAAAGCCATAAAATGTAAACAACTTATAAAAAAGCATCCCATAATGTAAATAATTTAATAAGAATATGTCAATAACTCAATTTTGACAAAAATGTCAGATAGAACCTTATAATTCTAAGGTGGCGAAATGCCGAATGCAGTAAACACACACACGCACACACACATTAGCGTTTACTGACACCATGCGGCTGTGGTGATTATAGCGGTTAAGAATAGTGATTTTACTCTCTTTATTA
Organism: Danio kyathit; assembly: GCA_903798195.1. Classification (NCBI taxonomy): domain Eukaryota; kingdom Metazoa; phylum Chordata; class Actinopteri; order Cypriniformes; family Danionidae; genus Danio; species Danio kyathit. The sequence continues at coordinate 28,130,354 of LR812519.1, read as the reverse complement.
CAAACATGCTCTGTTTTAAAAACTTTTTAAGCTTATAAAAGTGTTAACATATAAAACTTAACAGAGAGTTGGAACAAATATTTTAATCCCAGTTTATTTGCAAAAAAATGTTCTGTGGACATGTGTATACATGTTATTATAGAAACATGGCACCTGTCAATCAAATTGGTGGACAGAGAAAATCGCACTCCTACGTCACGTTGTGGTGAACCACAAAATCACTGGGATTTGGGTCCTATTTTAACTTCAAGAAATTAAAAAAAAGACACTTGTTGGGTTTATATCACTCCATTATGTCAGTGGACACACTATATACACAGTTCTGTCCAGACAGCTTACAAAAGTTGATTTTCATCATAGGTACCCTTTAATGTTGTAAATAATGTTCAGTTTTTGCACATACAAATTGTAATACCACAATGCATTAAGAGTTTTAGGTGAAATATACTATGTAATATAAATGGGAAACACTTTTTATTTTATTGCTCCATTTGAGTATTAGTAGACTGTCTGCTTAATATCTGTTAATACTGCTCCTTCAACAGACATTTAACTGACTATAAGAAACTTTGCAAGTACATGTCAACTTACACTAACCTAACCCCAACCCTAACCCCAACCTAACAGTCTACTTATAATCTAATGAGAATTAGTTTGGCATGTAGATGCAATGTAACTTAAATTCAACAAACGGACCATCAAAATAAAGTGTGACCTATAAATGTAAAATAATGTACTCTTACTCTTTAAAAAAACAAAGATAAATAACATAGCACATTACTTTCCTTAAAAACAAACTAAATCGAATTATTTACTTAGATTGTAATATATTACTTCTTCCCCAACACTGGTCAAGAGCCACTGATATATATATTATGTTTTGTTTTTTGGCTCTTAAAGTGCCGGTGGCTGTTGTCTTGCAATAGTTTCAGCTAAAAACCTTTTTTAATGTTATACTGAAGAAAAAATAAAAGTCTCCTACATCTTTGATGGCCTGAGGGTGAGTACGTTATGATGAATGAACTATGATCCATTTAACAATAGACAACGTACATGATGCTAATGTGTTCGCAACCTCAGAGTAATGACTTCATAAACAGAAGAGATCATTTTCATTATATTTTGCTGCACATAGGTAAAAATAGATTGGTAGAAACTAACCAAACATCATCATCCTCAAAAAACAACAACAGCATCCTATTGAACTTGAAAAAGTCTAACCAGTTGAGAGCCAATGGTGAATGAAAAATAATAATTGCTTTCCATTCACGCCGCAGTTAATTTCTGACTTTTTGAATAGGCTCAAGTCTTGTATTTGTTGAGATTGTAAAGATGAGAAAGACAAAACAGGAGCGAGAGTGAGAGCGAAAGGAACCCTGTATGCTCTAGATGTAGGTGTTGTAGATTACAATGTCACTCTTAGTGACTGGTTGCCATATCTCCCATCAGCCCATGGGGCACGCTGAAAAAACCGGGGACACCAGTGATAAATGACTCCATGCACACTTGCACACTCACAAACACAAATGGGATTTACCCTCACTTTACAAGTGTGTGTGTGTGTGTATATGTGTGTGGATTCCCCAAGCAGAGATTCTGCTGAAATTGCAGTTAAAGTGACCTTGTGTTAGGGGTTTTGTAACAGGATGTTTTGGCACTGTGTGTGTGTTTGCGTGCAATTTTACTTTAGAATGGTTGTGTTTAAAATAGTTTAGAAAAACATGACAGCATGTATAATGCTGAGCTCACCTAGCTTAACTGAGAAGTATTGTTGAATTTCATTGTGCACACTTGCGGCATCAATGGCAATAATATTTGAAGGGATTTTGCTGTTCTTTTTGACAGATTTAGTTTTTAATATGTTAATATCTTAATACATTTAATGAATATATATAATGTAATTTAGTTAATTTTGGCTTAATTAACTTGAATTACACTATAGTGTTTAAATGTCTGACAATTTAAAATAATTGTTTTGTACTTACAGTAAGTCAGGGTGTCTGCAAGCTCTTAAAAAGTCTTAAAATGTCTTAAATTTCAAAAACTAAATTTTAGGCCTTGAAAAGTCTTAAATTCACTGAAACATTGTCTAAACAGGTCTCAATTTTAATTTGTTTATATAAAGTTACTGAGTCTATCCAACTCATCCAATCACCAATAATACAAAGCTTTTAGCAAATATATATTTATAACTAAAATTATAACAGTCTGTTGTGCATACTTTTAGTTTATTTATAACTTTTCCCCTTTAAACACAATATATTTTATTATAAGAAACATTTAAAATATTTTGCAACAGTAGCTTTTGATGTGGAGGGTCCTTTTTTGCTGGAGATTCTGTTGCCCTCACAAACTAAATACCTTGACTTTTCCAATTTGTTTTGAAAATGGTTATCGCCCCATGCCTACTACGAAGCGCACACTTTTGACCAGCAGTAAATTACATTGCTTACATGAATTTTACAGTTTAAAAGATTTACTGAAATTTATGACACTAAAACCAGAACATTTCAGATCCAGTGTAAGGCTGACACCAAAACTACATGCATAGTGTACACTAGAGTTGTTTTCACATCATAACAAAGTAAGTTATTAATTTATATAACAATGCATTATTATAGAAGGAACAGTTTACCTTAAGGCTAAGAGGAAACCAACATAGTACTTACTCAACCGGTTAAAACAATGTGACAAAGTACACGCAAGTCTGATCTAAATGTTTAATGTCACAGTCTGTTTGCATTAGTTTAAAATTAGCCGATCACTTTTTATGCATTATTTAACCCACAAATTTGCATAAGCTAGTTAGCAAATTGATATAATCATGCAGAGACAGAAACACATATACACATTTCGGAAATGCATTTCAATTCAGTTAGTTTATTATTGTCACTTAAATTGATATTTAGTTTTTTTATTTAACTATCAACAAGTCTTCCAAAACAGACGCAAGTAAAATCTGAGCGATAAAAATGTATATATTTACATAAATTCTTAAATGCTCAATTTCATTAATTAAATAATTCATGTATATATTTTCCTTCAGCTTAGTCTCTAATTCAGAGGTCGCCACAGCAGAATGAACTGCCAACTATTCCAGCATGTTTTATGCAGTGGAAGGCCTTCCAGCCACAACCCAGCACTGGGAAACACCATACACTTTCATTCACACACACACACACGCACGCATGCATGCACGCACGCACGCAAACACGTATGCACGCACGCACGCACACTCGCACACACACACACACACACACACACACACACACACACACACACACACACACACACACACACACACACACACACCACACACACACACACACACACACACACACACACACACACACACACACACACACACACACACTCATACACTATAGCCAATTTAGTTTATTCAATTCACCTATCCCACATGTCTTTGGATTGTCGGGGTAACAGAAGCACCCAGAAGAAACCCACACTAACACGGGGCGAACATGCAAACTCCACACAGAAATGCCAACTGGCCAAGTCGGGACTCGAACCAGCAACCTTCTTGCTGTGAGGCGACAGTGGTAACCACTGAGAGCCACCGTGCCGCCCTGCTCAATTTCAGTGCTTATATTTATAGTCAGGGAGTTGATGCCTCTTCATTGTTTTATTGATTCGTCTTCATTCATCTTCTGCTGCGTTTGTGATCAACACTTATTTTCTGTTCTTTTAGAAGAATCAAATGATTCATTTCCGTGATTCAGTGAATCGTTTGCTTTATTACTCCAAACTGTTCACTGAAGTCTCTGTGCTGCATTTTTTAATATATTAAAATGCATCAGGAAAAAATGGTGTAAAAAAGAATTGTGTTTTTATTATTATCCTCACAGTTGTGGAAAACCATGGTTTAATTATTTTTAAGTGGTTTTTGATCACATTTGATATAGTGTGTTAATTATTTTGAATCTAATTTGCTATGAAATCTCTCTTTTGCCAATTCAAATCAAATGCATAAATATTCAGATGTTACAGTCAAGTAAGCATTATAGCCTAGTGCACTTACAGCAGATCAGTGTGTGTGTGTGTTTATATGTGTGTGTGTTTGTATGTGTGTGTGTGTGTGTGTGTGTGTGTGTGTGTGTGTGTGTGTGTGTGTGTGTGTGCGCGCCTGTGTGTGCGTGTGTTGTGAGTATGATTCTTGGCTTTGAAGCAGCATATAGATGAGGATTAAAGACAAAGCTGCCACTTCTTCAGCTGCACACTGACTTCAACATCTACTGTAAGACAGAATCACAGTGAAAAGAATCACAATATCAAAGACGTACCTGCACACATTGAGCCAAAAACAGAGAGCAGAATCAAAGTGACTCCTGAAGCCTTTTTCACTCTCTCTCTATCTCTCTTTCTCTCTCTCTCTCTCTCTCTCTCTCTCTCTCTCTCTCTCTCTCACACACACACACACACACACACGCACACAAATATAGGTTTGAGTATACAGAGGAGAACATAACAGCCACCCATTTCCATTACAGATAAATTTGAACAGAGATAGGGTAAATTAAAGTTAATTAACTAACTTAGAAAACTAAATGGTTTAAAGGGTCATTAAAACAATAAATGTGTCATACAGATTTTTTCCCTCTTGGACATCAGAATATGTTCTGATTTCTAAGCAAATAAAGAATTACTATGGTACATTTTTACACTAAGACACTAAAATCTCATTCTCTCCAGCAATAGTTTATGCACTAAAAAATATTTTCAGTCATCCATTGCGATAAACAAGTTCTGTAAGTTGACTTTATAACAGTATACATAAGAATGTTACATCATGTAGTAAGCATTCTATGTACATGTACGAGTAGAACTTGCATGTGAACTACTCGTAAATTGACGCAAGATTTTGAATATAAAAGTATACTTCAAATTAAACACCACAATCAAACTATTACTGTCATGTAGGACTTTTCGCCATATTTTCCAACAAGATCCACACGCGGCTGTCAGTAAAGGACCGCGCGCACATACACACACACACACATAACACTCTCACCAGTCCTTACTCCCTATTTGCGTCTAATACCCCAGTTTGTCACAGGGGCATGAATGGACATCTGTAGTCTAGTTATTTGCTTTAATATACAATAATATAATTAGGGTGTTTACGTGAAGCACTTTCATGTAAGAGTTTCCTGTAATTCTGGGTGACTTTAACTGCAGTTAGGCAGTTTCACTTTCACTCATAAACATGTTCATGTGAGGCCTTTTAGACAGATCTACCAACTACCTATGGCGTTATTTTGATGACAAGTGTCAAGTGCTTCACGTAAACACCTTTATTATATTAATGTATATTAAAGCAAATAACTAGACTACAGATGTCCATGTAAACGTAGTCAGTAGTGTCTTTGAAGTAAATGAAAGATCCAGAAGGGCATCCTGCTGATTTGATTCAGAAGGGCACTCTTTTGTCAGATGGCTCACCGGTCAGGTATGCATCCGCGCTAAAATATCAAGGTGAAAGTCATCCTAGCTTGAGTAGAATAGACCCAGCTCCAAACCCAACTTTGAGAATAGATTAACAGCGATATTATTTTTATCGCCCAATAAGAGTCTCGCGTTAATGTAGCACGTTAACGCCAATAACGACCCACCACTAATATGTATATATATATATATATATATATATATATACATATATATATATATATATATATATATATATATATATATATATATATATATATATATATATATATATATATAGGCAGGCATTTTAGACAGATCTACCAACTACCTATGGCGTTATTTCGATGACAAGTGTCATGAGCGCAGTATTACAAGTCGAGATCGCATGCATGTACTGTAATACGAGCATGCGAATTTCTTTGCTTGTGCGCCGATTTCCTCTGTTCGTGCACAAAACTTCTTGCACGCCCTCAAATAGCTATGCTGCTCAGGTGCAGATTTTCTTGTGTGCTCAAATAAACGATGTAGTGAATGTGTCTCCAACATTTATTAGATTGGCTAGGAATATTTATGAATGTCTCCAATAGACCTACAGAGCGGCATTGATGCGTCCTGAAGTAAAGTGAAACGGCTATAAACTCCAGTAAGATAAAGTCTTTGTTTGTTGTATGCAGCCATAGACCTTTATCTATAAATAAAGTATAATTATGGAAACTGTGTTCATCCTAACTGAAAGCTATACGTCGTGTTTGCTGGCCTCACGCATCACGCACCTGTCAGTCAAAATTATTATCCCCTTTAAGCTAATTTTTTTTTTTTCGATAGTCTGCAGAACAAACCATCGTTACACAATAACTTATTACCCGAATTACCCTAACCTGCCTAAACCTACTTAACCCAGTTAAGCCTTTAATGTCACTTTAAGCTGTATAGAAGTATAGAAAAATATCTAGTAAAATATTATTTACTGTCATCATGACAAAGATAAAATAAATCAGTTATTAGAAATGAGTTATTAAAACTATTATGTTTAGAAATGTGTTGAGAAAATCTTTTCTCTGTTAAACAGAAATTGGGGGAAAAAATAAACAGGGGTGCTAATAATTCAGGGGGGCTAATAATTCTAACTTAAACTGTATACAATCACACACACACACACACAAACACACACACACACACACACACACACACACACACACACACACACACACACACACACACACACACACACACACACACACAAACAAACACTCATCATTTATTTGTAATGTATTTGTATGTACTGTATGAAACACAAATAAAGTACACTTTAATACCACTATTCAATGTAATGAACTTTCACAGGCATATACTTAAAGTATACTAAATATAAGTTATTCCAATTTAACACATTAAAGTACACTAAATACATTAAAAAGTTATGAGTTACTATAATTCTATAGCACAAAATGTTAGATAAGTACAAAATAAGATTAGTTAGCAAAGTTAAGAACATTAACATAATTGAAATAGTCTTATACTAACAGTTGGCAGCAGGAATACTTAGCATATTTGTATTTTTGTATGTATATAAATTAATTAATTAATTAATTAATAGGCCACTCTTTCAAATAAGTAAAAACAACTACAAGCCAAGTACACTTAGAATATATAATTATATTTTTCATGTATTTTCTTATTCGTTTGTTTAAAAGAGGTATACTAATAGTACACTTAGGGTTTTGTTTCACAGGAGAAGTACATAAAAGTAGAATGAAAGTATGCTTTCTTATTTTTAGTTTATAAGAAGTATACTAATAGCACATTATGAGGGATAATAGAATTAGAATCATTTTATGGCATTAAAATACAGTGTTGAAGGATCACAGTGCAATTAAAGGGATAATTCATGCAAAAATAATTACCTCATCGTTTATTCTCTTTCGTGTGGTCTTTATGAGTTTCTTTCTTCTCTTGAACACAAATATATTTTGAAGAATGCCATTTACCTCCATAATAAGGAAAATATACCGTACTATGGAAGTCAGTGGGTGCCAGCTACCAGCATTCTTCAAAATATCTTCTTCTGTGTTGAACAGAAGAAAGAAAAACAAATATGCTGTGAACCAGTGAAGGGTGAGTAAATGATGGCAGAATCTTCATTTTAGGGTGAACTGTCTCTTTAATTGTAAGTTTAAATCTTTTTGCCACTTTATTCTTCAAAGCAGGTTTTAAAAAAAATCCTAAGGTCAGGTCCACAGCGCAGCTGACCAAAAAATGCCCACTATTAACTGAACTATAAAGTCTGACATGAAAAGTTACTGTAGCAGCTGCCATTCTTTGAAACTGTTATACAGAAAACACTTAAAAGAGTAGTGCAAAATAAGTATGGAGTTTGCATAGTCATCACAAAATCTGCCCTCAAGTGCTTGTTGTATCAGCCAGCACTTTATTACGTGACTTTGTTTCCCTGTGGGCTGATTGTCAAAAAAAAAAAAGAAAAAATACAAATGTGAGCTCTTTCTTTCGGAAGTTGTCAAATTAGAGCTTGCCAGATTGAGCAAGTGCTTTCCAGTTTTGTGTGCAACATGCATCCGACTGTGGGCGGTTCATGCTGTCTGTGAATAGGACTAGCTTAAATGCACAGCTAACGCTTTTTGTTTATGATTATGCGATGCATTTTACAGTATTTGTTTATTAAGTACATGTTTTAGTGAGAACAAGCTACAATGGATGCATTAGTTGACAAAGCAAAAAGTACAGGAATATAATTTCTTTCACAATATATCAATAGCCAGCATATATTCTGTATACACTCACCGACTAGTTTATTAGGTACACCTTACTAGTACCGACTTGAGCCCCCTTTTGCTTTTAGAACTGCCTTAATCCTATCTGGCATAGATTCAACAAGGTACTGGAAATATTCCTCAGAGACTTTAGTCCATATTTACATGATAGCATCACACAGTTGCTGCAGATTTGTCGGTTGCACACCCATGATGCGAATATCTTGTTCCACCACATCCCAAAGATGCTCTATTGGATTGAGATCTGGGGATTGTGGAGGCCATTTGACAGTGAACTCATTGTCATGTTCAAGAAACCAGTCTGAGATGATTCGTGCTTTATGACGCGTTATCCTGTTGGAAGTAGCCATCAGTGTGCCAAGAAAATATCCCCCACACTGTTACAACACCACCAGCAGTCTGAACCGTACATACAAGGCAGGATGGATTCATGCTTACATGTTGTTGACGCCATCAGACCAAGCAACGTTTTTGCTATCTTCTATTGTCCAATTTTGGTGAGCCTGTGTGATTGTAGCCTCAGTTTCTTGTTCTTAGCTGACAGGAGTGGCATCCGGTGTGGTCTTCTGCTGCTGTAGCCCATTTGCCTTAAGGTTCAACGTGTGGTGCGTTCAGAGATGCTCTTCTGCAAACTTTAGTTCTAACGAGTTGTTATTTGAGTTGCTATTGCCTTTCTATCAGCTCGAACCAGTCTGGCCATTCTTTTCTGACGCTGACATCAACAAGGCATTTTCTCTTTTTTGGACCATTCTCTGTAAACCCTAGAGATGGTTGTGCATGAAAATCCCAGTAGATCAGCAGTTTCTGAAATACTCAAACCAGCCCGGCTGGCACCAACAACCATGCCACGTTCAAAGTCACTTAAATCACCTTTCTTCCCCATTCTGATGCTTAGTTTGAACTGCAGCAGATCGTCTTCACCATGTCTACATGAATAATGCATTGAGTTGCTGCCATGTGATTGGCAGATTAGAAATTTGCGTTAATGAGCAGTTGGACGGGTGAACCTAATAAAGTGGCCAGTGAGTGTATTTCTGGGTTCTCAATTTAGGGTGAAAATTGTATTAATTAGTTATGGGAAAACATCCATGTTAAAATACAGTCAATGCAGCAAATTCTTGATGTTGGGGCACAAATCTGTCCAAAATTGTTAGTAAAGCCTGTTCTAGTAAACCTCCAGCACATGCGTTTACTACAGGCAGTTCACTCATAGTTAGTTTACTGATAAGTTACCCATAAATCGTTTTTTAAAATAAAATGTTATTAAATTCGTAGTGATAATGACTTGCATCGCTTCTAATTGACTTGCATCACTTCTCAAAGAATCACGACTGTTTGAAATAAATCCTTCTGTGAGATGATTCCATAGTTGTGTTTTTATTACTTACACTGAGTCAATAAAAGCATTGAACTATAATGAAACGCAATGGGGATTTCCTGGGTTTCTTTGTGAGCATTGGAGTTTCCTTGAGAACACCCTCTGGCTTTTGGAGGACATTTACTACAGATCACAGTGCACTTCCCTGACAACATGTGCATGAAAATTACAGCTATGCTAAATTGGGTTTTTGATTTCATTTGATTAATCACCCAGCCCTACACAATATTATCTATTTTTGCTCAGTTTTGCTGACAAAAAGATTACCTATACTTTTGTCCACAACAGTCAACCTAATGAATATACATTTTGAATGAATCAGATGAACCAGTTATACAGTAGGCCACGCATATAAAGAACAATGAACTTCATTACTTAATGAATCAGTTGTTTAAACTAATCGAATGAATGAATGAATATCTCCACTAGACATTTACTGCTCATGTGTCAAGCTCAGGGCCGGCGTGTCAAACCTGGCTCCCCCATATCCTTTCATGTGGTCCACGAGAGCAGAAGATTCACAGCAATTGCAGATTTACGTTTTTTTTTTATTTGTGCAAGTATTTGTGCAAGTAGATTACATACAAAGTTGATGCAAACTGGGTGAAGTAAATGATGCAGAATGCACAATGTGTTTGAGATTTCGAGAAGTTCCTTTTACTTTCATTTGTGTGAGCGAAAAAGCATCCCATGAGTAATCTAGAGCGAGTGACTTGGTGCATTGTGTTTGATGTGAGACCAACATTATAGTAAAAGTCCATTCTGCTTTATATCGTGTATTGACTATAGTCTACATCTCTCATAATGCATGTTTGTTTTGTGACCCACCATCAATAGACGGCAGTGTTTCCACATTAGTCTTCAACTAAGCAGGATTTGTCAGACATTTGCAAATGTCCCATCTGTCACACATTAGCAGCTCATAGTTATTTGTTGTTCCATAGTTTCTCTCTAATGTAACAGTTTTAGAGAAAGGTAATGACTTGTGTCAGATGATATTTGTCTTTCTTATTTACTTTGATGGAGTAATGCGGGTTTCTTAACCTGATAAGAGGATTCGTGTAAAAATAATCCGGAGAAGTAACATTTATTTTACATTATATGCAAATATGTATATTTATGTGTTGGGCACATTCCTTTAAAAGAGTAATTAGTTATAGTTATTAGTTACTACTCACAAATAGTAACTGAGTTAGTAACTGAGTTACATAATTATAAAAGTAACTAATATTGTGTTACTTAAAAAAAACGAATTTGTCAAATGACTATGAAATAAATATAAAACATTGCACACTAATCTACACCTTTTTAAATATTGTCGTTGGACAATGTGAGAGAAAACCATCAAATTCAGCATATCATTATAAATATTAGAAAATAGAGAAGTTTAATAAATTAACTTGTTGGATTTGCCATCATTCTGACTCCTGATCGTTAGTGTGCATGACTGACTGTGCGTGTGCTTGTACGCCTGCACTACTCTGCCTCTGATTGGGTAACGATGGAAATGTGCTCTTGTCGCAGACACCACGTCGCAGACACGCCAATCATCATCACTGGTTGGTTATGTGTCCCGCTCCAGCCTCGAACACACACACACCCCAGAAAAAGAGAGGTCCTATTGCTGAGAGAGAGACGCTGCTCGCATAAAAAAATGCTTCAGTGTTCTCAATTATAGTAAAGCACATTTTATTGTCAGTAATGGCAACAGTGTTGTAACGGAGGAACAGTAATTGCTTTGGTGAAGTTTGTTCCTTGCCACTGTCGCCACTGGCTTGCTTGGTTTGGGACTTGTGGAGCTGCACATCAATGGATTTGCTCTTCAGTGTTTAGACGTAGTGAAGTTTAAACCACACTGAACTGAATTAACTGAACTTCAACTCTAAAAACTGGACTGACACATTGTCAATTTACTAGAACTTCTATGTTAAGCTACTTTGACACAATCTACATTGTAAAAACACTAAAGAAATATACATGAATTAAATTGATTTGATTACTCGTTACTGAAAAAAAGTATTGCCGTTAGTAACGCCTTTATTTATAGCGCCTTTATTTCCATCACTGTTTGCTACTTTAATTTGTTATGATAAATTAAAAACACAATTATTTAATAATATGTTATGGACTAGTAAAATGTATACAGTCTTACAGTTATATTGCCCCCCCCCCCCCCCCCCCCCCCAAAAAAAAAAAAAGTGGCCCTCAGTGAAAAATTGAGTTTGCTACCCCTAATTTACTGACACCTTAATGTTTCAAAGTATGTAATAGAAACAAACTGTAAAAAAAAAGCTTCTAAAGCTTCTTTTTCTTTACTTTTTTCTATTTTAAGCTTTTTACTTTTAATACAATTGAAAAAAATGGTATTTTTAACTACAGCGGCTCGAGCTGTAGTTCCACTGAATGACTAAAAAGTTTTCAATATGATGGTAAAAAAAATGTACATTTCTAGTTAAACCCTCCTTCTGCAATCTTATACCAAAAACGGAAATAAGGGCCGTTATAATAGCTAAAAATGTGGGAGAGCGTTGCTATTATGTGATTGTATTGCATTGCAGTATGGAGCACTTAAGTGTTGATGTTAAATCAAAAGTAATTTACAAATACTTGAAAATGAAATGATTTAATGACAATAATTATCTATGGTTACAACTGAATTAGTTACAAATAAGTGTATAAAATGATACAACATAAAAGGATAAAAACATATGATATTAATTGTACCCACACTGTAAAAAATGCAGGGTTCCACACAATTAATTCATGTTGTCCCAACACAAATCAATTAAGTTAACACTTTTAACAAATTTATGTGGATTGAACATAAAAAAATTTAATTGTCCCACTGAAATCTCAAGAATTGTGTTGTTTCAGCCCATTTTAAATAAGTAGTTTGAACAAGCAAAAAAAATATATATATTTTTGAGTGCAGCTTAAATGTAAAATAAAGTTACCTGAGAGAGAGAGAGAGAGAGAGAGAGAGAGAGAGAGTGAGAGAGAGAGAGAGTGGGAGGGAGAGAAACAAAGAGCAGTGGGTAGGCCTCAAAGAGAGCCTGATAGCAGCAAAGTCAGAGAAGATAGCCTCCAGAGCAGGAAAAGAGGGCAGAGCAAGTTTGCCACTTTCTTAACCATATGACCAAAGCATAAATACCGAGACATACAAACTGACCAATCAACATGTGACCACATCGTCAAACCCCTGAGGTCCACACACATTAACCAGACCCTAATCTCTCGGAGAACATGCAAACTCCACACAGTAATACCAGGTGACCCAGCCGAGGCTCGAACCAGCGACCTTCTTGCTGTGAGGCGATCGTGCTACCCACTGCGCCACCGTGACACCCCGTAATAGAAACAGATTGTTCAAAAAACTTTCTAAGGCTTCTTTTTCTTTCTTTTTTTCTATTCGAAGCTTTTTACTTTTAATATAATAAAGACTTAACAAATATTTATGGTAAATTCTTGGTCAAATTTAATATGTGAACAATTTGTCATTATTAATATGCCATTAATTTGGATTTAATCTGATAAAATATGTGAGTAAAGGTTGCCCCAGCTTGTGGTCCATTCCAGTCCAACCCCCTCTTCTTTCCTGTTCAGTCTAATTTGCCTCAATAAAGGCAAAAAATGCTTGAGAAAAAAGTGCGCATGGCAACTTGGTCAGCCACCTGCTCCTTAGACAGCATTTCTGGCCAAGTCCCAAGTTCACCAGCAATTTCTTGTATATTTCGGAAAGTAAACAGATTCTGGCCAGACAGAAAAACCTCTAGGTCAGAGATTTTGTAATTTGTTGACTTCATCCCCGCTTGATTGTGCAGCGTGTGCTCTGCTATTCTAACAGCACGATAGATTAAATGGATATTGTGTAATGTCGACAGTGTGCAGTGATTTTGGTGTTTTGAAATTCGCATGAACCTGACACTTCTGGAGCAGACTGAAACAGAAGCATCAGTGCGATGTTAAATCAGAGCTTCAGGAGGTCAAATACAGACCAACCAAAAAAAAACTCACACACCAGACCTATTTTCAGAAAGTATTGATCCAATGATATTTCTGCTCCGAGTAAGATGGAGCTGGTGTGTGTATGTGTGTTTCCGTTACGGAGGCTACGGAGGTTGCTAAGCAGCTGTCTTCATTTTCAGCCGCATACTCACGCCAACACACTCACACATGTGTGTCCTCTCACACTTGACACAATATGAGCTGCGTTAAGGAAGCTAGGTTAGGTACAGACTAGCTACACCTTTTTTTCTACTTTTTCTGTGTCTCAGCTAGCAGAATGACTTTTGGTGACAAATCTTATTTTGACACATATTTTGAGAAAATGCTTTGAATTTTTTTTTTTTTTAAAACTTAACAGTATGTCTTTAATTAAATTTACTACCCTTTTGTTATGTTTGTTATGAAAACATCTACTAATTAAACTGCTGTAAAAATGCATCAGATATATATATATATATATATATATATATATATACAGGGAGTGCAGAGTTATTAGGCAAGTTGTATTTTTGAGGATTAATTTTATTATTGAACAACAGCCATGTTCTCAACGAACCCAAAAAACTCATTAATATCAAAGCTAAATATTTTTGGAAGTAGTTTTTAGTTTTAGCTATTTTAGGAGGATATCTGTGTGTGCAGGTGACTATTACTGTGCATAATTATTAGGCAACTTAACAAAAAACAAATAAATACCCATTTCAATTACTTATTTTCACCAGTGAAACCAATATAACATCTCAACATTCACAAATATACATTTCTGACATTCAAAAACAAAACAAAAACAAATCAGTGACCAATATTGCCACCTTTCTTTGCAAGGACACTCAAAAGCCTGCCATCCATGGATTCTGTCAGTGTTTTGATCTGTTCACCATCAACATTGCGTGCAGCAGCAACCACAGCCTCCCAGACACTGTTCAGAGAGGTGTACTGTTTTCCCTCCTTGTAAATCTCACATTTGATGATGGACCACAGGTTCTCTATGGGGTTGAGATCAGGTGAACAAGGAGGCCATGTCAATTGTTTTTCTTCTTTTAGACCCTTTCTTGCCAGCCACTCTGTGGAGTACTTGGACGTGTGTGATGGAGCATTGTCCTGCATGAAAATCATGTTTTTCTTGAAGGATGCAGACTTCTTCCTGTACCACTGCTTGAAGGTGTCTTCCAGAAACTGGCAGGAGGACTGAGAGTTGAGCTTGACTCCATCCTCAACCAGAAAAGGCCCCACAAGCTCATCTTTGATGATACCAGCCCAAACCAGTACTCCACCTCCACCTTGCTGGCGTCTGAGTCGGACAGGAGCTCTCTGCCCTTTACCGATCCAGCCACGAGCCCATCAAGACTCACTCTCATTTAATCAGTCCATAAAACCTTAGAAAAATCAGTCTTGACATTTCAGCTTGTGTGTCTTGTTCAGTGTTGGTCGTTTTTCAGCCTTTTTTACCTTGGCCATGTCTCTGAATATTGCACACCTTGTGCTTTTGGGCACTCCAGTGATGTTGCAGCTCTGAAATATGGCAAAACTGGTGGCAAGTGGCATCTTGGCAGCTGCACGCTTGACTTTTCTTAGTTCATGGGCAGTTATTTTGCGCCTTGGTTTTTGGTTTGGTTTTTCCACACGCTTGCGACCCTGTTGACTATTTTGAATGAAACGCTTGATTGTTCGATGATCACGCTTCAGAAGCTTGGCAATTTTAAGAGTGCTGCATCCCTCTGCAAGATATCTCACTATTTTTGACTTTTAGGAGCCTGTCAAGTCCTTCTTTTGACCCGTTTTGCCAAAGGAAAGGAAGTTGCCTAATAATTATGCACACCTGATATAGGGTGTTGATGTCATTAGACCACACCCCTTCTTATTACAGAGATGCACATCACCTAATATGCTTAATTGGTAGTAGGTTTTCGAGCCTACATGCATAAAGAGGATGATGTGGTCAAAATACTCCTTTGTCTAACAATTCTGCACTCCCTGTATGTATATATATATATATATATATATATATATATATATATATATATATATATATATATATATATATATATATATATATATATATATATATATATATATATATATATATATATATATATATATATATATATATATATATATATATATATAAAGAGTTCAGATGCAAAAGCCGCTAAACGCCACTTCCGCCAAAAATGAGATAATGACATTGAGTGAATGCTTTAGGCATGTAGTACACCAGGGATCACCAAACTTGTTCTTGGAGGTCCGGTGTCCTGCAGATTTTAGCTCCAACCCTTATCAAACACACTTGAACAAGCTAATCAAGATCTTACCAGGTATACTTGAAACACCCAGGCAGGTGTGTTAAGGCAAGTTAGAGTTAAACCCTGCAGGGCACCGGACCTCCAGGAACGAGATTGCTGACCCCTGTAGTACACCATCAACAAACAGATTTGCTTCTAATCATCCAAATCCCAGCGTCAGCGCGTTCAGAAATAACAGTTTGTTGACAAAAGCCGCTAAACGCCACTTGCCTTTGACAGCAAAAACTGCTATATCCCGAGAACCAATCAGAAGGCGCGAATCGAATCATATGTTTTTAATGTAACGCCGCGCTGATACGCCGGCTTTATGAGGAGACTGTTTTATTCTGCTTTCGATTTCGGATTTTAAAAGACGGAGTTTGATGAACTGGATGAGGCTGTCCATTTTTCAGTGAATGGCAAATAAAAACATCCCTTACCTCAAAACTCTGTGCATTATTAGAAATGAAAACACAATGTACTGTCAGAAGTGTAGCATGCATTCATATTGTTTTTTTGCGCAGCGATTTACTATACATTAAATGGCAACTGCGTTTCATGAAAGACAGAGTTAAGATGCCATTCTTTTATCCCATGTGGATGCTATGAGGATAAACAAGAGGCTAAGACCTTAAGTATGGTGAGAACAAATGAACGACAGCTTCTAAAATTGTCTGAGAGGCATCCCCTTTTTGCCCAGTAGGCCTACCTTGTGTTTTATTTGCTAATTTAAGCTATTTTTTAAAAGATAAATATAATGTATAAAACTATACATTATTTGTATTACTTCATATTACAAATACGTCTGATAAGCTTTTTATATTAATGGACAATGCACAGATATTGATGTTTCACAATGTGTTTCTACATTATTTGCATTTACCATAAGCTTAGTTTACAATGTTTGCAATGTTTACATTGTTCTACGTACATTAAATCTAAATCCCAAATATCAAAAATGACAACAGATTGTTAAATTTAATTAATGTCAGTTTTAATGTTATTGATTAATGCACTTACTTGACAGATTTCATTCATTCATTTTCCTTCTGCTTTTTCCCTAGTTTATCACAGCGGAATGAACCGCCACTTACTATACAGATTTTAGTATTTTTAATTTTAGGCAGTTTGTGTAGAGAATTTTATGTTTGGTAAAATAATTTCTAATTGCATCGTTAGTGATTTTTCAACTAATTACACTGTCTTGTCTCAATAGGTGGATTTAGAGGTTTTTGCAATTTAAACATAATTGGATTTAGCTGGTTTTAATGCAAAAGAAAATCTGCCTTGTTAAAAACCAAAGAATTGTGGTGACACTTTTGAAAAAAAAAAGGTATTTTATTTACAAGCTAATAACCCTATCCTTACATATAAAATGAAACTTCTGAACCTAATTATAGGAGCCTGATAAAAAATGCTCATTTACAAGAAAAGAGGTCCGATGGATTTAGAGGGTTTTGCATCTGAACTCTTCATATATATATTTATATATATCGTATATCATAACATAAATCTGTTAATCAACATCAGTCCTGATCAAAACAACTAAATTGTTTAGAAAATTACAGGACTCCTTAAATAACAAATTCAGAAATGATGTCACTCATTTTATGAAAAAACACACAAAATGACGTATTTTCAATATAAAAAGTAATTGTGGACTGGATTATTTTTTTTTATCTTTTATCAAAGTCTTGGACATGTAAAACAACATTGCCTTTGATGCATTGTTTTTGATTGATTTTCATTTTTTCTCCCTAACTTATATTTCTTCTATTTTTCTTTTTTCCCTTTTAATTACCGACCATTTGATGCACTTTGGTTCACTCTCTGTATTACGCCTGACTGGGTTGGATTCTGTAATGTGTGTCTGTGAGTGTGTGAGAGTGTAAGTGTAGAGTGTTAATGTGTCTGAGCAAATCAAAATATGTATCTCAGCTCTCAGAACTGCATGGAGTAGATAAAACAAAGACTGTGTATTTATGCACCATTAAATGCGGTTATAATGGAAGTCAATGGAGCAAAAATTGCCACCAACAGTAGATTAGGGAGATAACATGAAAATCTAACAATGCATCAAAAAAATCCATATAACTTTTTAATAACTTTTAATATTAAAATACGTGATTTTGTGGGGGGGTTTTCACCAAATCAGTGACATCATTTATGAATTTGGCAATTAAAGAGTTATTAGAGATTTTGGTATTATTTTGATTGTTAAATATTCAGCATATACAAAAAAAAAAAAAAAACACTGATAAAAGTTTCTGTTCATCACGTTGGTCAAGCTATCCCCCACAAACTGTCTATATATATATATATATATATATATATATATATATATATATATATATATATATATATATATATATATATATATATATATATATATATATACATACATATATATAAAAGCTGAGTCTGAGAGTTTTATTTATTTAATAGTTTATTTCACATTTCTTGTTTGTATAGGCTAAATACAAATAAAAAGTGAACATACATTTTTTTGTGCTGTTTTTATTTAAAAAAAACGTTATAAGAGTCTATAGGTATTATCGACTTTGCAAATTCACTTTGCAGACATTTGTAGGTACAGACATCCATTGTGTGCGTTCTTGGCAGTTTTTCCTTTCTTTTTAATATTGTTCATATCGATATCGGAATTATATCAGATCGACCGAAATTAAGAAATATATTGTGATATAAATTTTTGCCATATCGTCCAGCCCTAAGCTCTTCCTGTTTCAGTTAAATTGTCAGATGGAATTGGACATAGCTAACACATTTAACCACACTTCTGCAACTGTCAATTTTGACAACAAACAGAAATTGTGAGGAGGAGGTGTCTGTTAGGTTGTAATAACTCTCCCCAAACACTTTTCCTGATCTTTCTGAATGCCTACTTTATCACATCCAATCAGCTCGCAGTAGGAAAAAACAAGCCACGCCCACTGTTTTGTCATTTAATATTTCATTTTTCGCAGCTTCTGTTTCATGTGGACTTTAATGTAACTTTTTTAACAATGTACATCAGAATATGTTCTGTTTCATTATTATTGTCCATGATTTACAGAGGAAAGAAATTGTTGATAAACAAAAACATTTGGAACAATGTTTTTTTTTTTCATCACATACAGTTGAAGTCAGAATAATTAGCCCTCCTGAATTATTAGGCCTCCTGTTTATTTTTTTCCACAATTTCCGTTTAACGGAGAGACGATTTTTTCAGCACGTTTTTAAACACATTTGTTTTAATAACTCATCTCTATTAACTGATTTATTTTATCCTTGCCATGATGACAGTACATAATATTTCACTAGATATTTTTCAAGACACTTCTATACAGCTTAAAGTGACATTTAAAGGCTTCCCTAGGTTATTTAGGTTAACTAGGCAGGTTAGGGTAATTAGGCAAGTCATTGTATAATGATGGTTTGTTCTGTAGACTATCGAAAAAATATATAGCTTAAAGGGGCTAATAATTTTGACCTTAAATGGTTTTTAAAAAATGTAAAACTGCTTTTATTTTAGCCGAAATAAAACAAATAAGACTTTCTCCATAGAAAAAATATTATCAGACATACTGTGAAAATTTCCTTGCTCTGTTAAACATCATTTGGGAAATATTTAAAAAAGAAATAAAAATTCAAAAGGGGGCTAATAATTCTGACTTCTACTGTATTAAAGATACTAATGAATTGTAATTTGAAACATTTATACACTCTCACTCTTTCAAATCACAAAGCACACAAGTTTTAAAACAAGGGGAGGTTATCTTTAAAATTACTGTTGAAGGCAAAATGAATAACCTTTTTGTGACATTTTTTATTACATATATTTTTAAATTGAAGTTTAATAGAGTACGGAAATTCACAGTAGTTTCTATTCCTCTGGAGAAAGTCCTATTTCTTTTAGTTTGGCTTGATTAAAAGCCATTTTAAGCATTATTAATGATGTCATTTTAAGGTCAATATTATTAGCCTCCTTAACATTTTTTTCTGATTGGCTACAAAATAAACACCTGTTGTTCAATGATGTGCTTAATTAATCTAGCTTTAAATGGCTCTTTAAACTGAATATTAGTATCTTGCTAAAAATATTTAAAATATAAATATAGATATTTGTAGTATTATTGATATTTTTAAAATAACTCCAAGTCTATACAAATAATTATTGTCATATAAAAAATAAATGTTGGTAGCAAGCTGGTATATAGACGCCATACAAAAACTACTCTATATAAAAAAAATCGAGGGCCCATGCCTATGCAGCTCTGGCTTAAAGGGATAGTTCACTCAAAAATGAATAAATGTATTCACTAGGAGTTCCAAACCTTTATGAGTTTCTTCTGCTATCAAACACTAAAGAAAGATATTTTGAAAAAAGCTGAAAATCTGTTATCATTGACTTCAATTGTAGAAAAAAACAAATACTATGGTCGGTGCTTACAGTGCTTAATCTTATTTTGTGTTTAACAGAAGAAAGAAAGTTGAACAGGTTTAACAAGTAAAGGGTGAGTAAATTAAGCGTTGGGAGAACTATCCCTTTAATTGTGTAGGTTACAGTTTTGCTATTCTGCCAATGAAACATAAATGGGTAGAGAGAGACAGAAAGAGGGTGGTAAGAAGCAGGTAAAACAAAGCATGTGTTGCTGAAAAAAAAGTGTCGCTGTGACAATATGTTTGGCATTTGTGTGGGATTATTTCTTTTGCCAAATCTTGCTTCCCTCACCACCTTTATTTTTGTCTTCGTATCCCTCTTATTTCCCCCTCTGCTGTTTTTATACCAGTACACATCTACCAGCTTTAGCCCTTGCCCTGTTTTTGTCTGCTTTAAAAAAGTTTTTGTTGAAGATGCTCATCCTCTCTGTTCCTTTATCCTGGTTAAACCCTTTCTAATCCAGACTTTACCCAAAGAAGAATCTGCCAGTGCTTTGTGCATTTAATGCTGGTGTGTTAAAGGTCCTGCTGTTGACATGTTCATGTGTCAGCAAGTGCACATGTAAACATACCCACAATGTTCAGCTGCCATTTCATCTGCTTTTCATGTTAGACAAGTGTTTCCTGAGAAGTGTTTTTCCAGGACTTTTTACACAGCGCATAACCCCAGGTTATCATTATTTTAAACACTGATTTTAACCTCAGGTAAAGAACATTTTAATCTTGTAATTTAGTACTGCATTTTACCTGGGGTCATAAAACTTAGCACTTCTTTTGCACTTTTAACTCCTTGGTGTCAAATGTGTGCAGTGTGAAACGATGCAGTGTTAGAAATCTTTTATAAATTGTAGGGAAAGATGTCAAAGACAATACACAACCTGACAAAAATCTTGTCGCCTATCCAATTTTTTGGAACAACAAATAATAACTTGACTTCTAGTTGATCATTTCGGCTTATAAGAAAGCCAAAGGTCTCTAGATTATGCTTATTTTACCAAAATAAAATAGGATCATGCCTTGATGTATAATAATTTGATTAGGACAGTAAGGTCTGACTTTGCTTAGACAAAAGTCTTATCTCTTAACAGTAATAATGTACAGTATAGAAAATAAAGTCATGGTGCAGTGGAAAAAGAATTATTATTGTGTATAACTCCGATGAGCTTGGAGGACTGCATCCATACATCTCTGCAATCACTCGAACAACTTATTAATAAAGTAATCTGGATTGGCAAGGAATGTGTTCTTGCAGGACTTCCAGATTTCATCAAGATTCTTTGGATTCATCTTCAATGCCTCCTCCTTCATCTTACCCCGAACATGCTCAATAATGTTTATGTCTGGTGAATGGGTTGGCCAATCCTGGAGCACATTGACCTTCTTTGCGTTCAGGAACTTTGATGTGGAGGCTGAAGTATGAGAAGGAGCGCTATCCTGCTGAAGAATTTGCCTTCTCCTGTGGTTTGTAATGTAATTGGCAGCACAAATGTCTTGATACCTCAGGCTGTTGATGTTGCCATCCACTCTGCAGATCTCTTGCACGCCCTCATGTAACCCCAAACCATGATTTTTCCTTCACCAAACTTCACTGATTACTGTGAGAATCTTAGGCCCATGTGGGTTCCAATACGTCTTCTACAGTATTTGTAATGATTGGGATGCAGTTCAACAAATGATTCATTAGACAAATCTACCTTCTGCCACTTTTTCAAATGATCAACTAGAAGTCAAGTTATTATTTTTTACTCTTACAACTGGGATCGACAACAAGACTTTTGTCTAGTAGTGTAGAAGAACTAAGAAGAGACCTTATCTTTCTTATATTTATAGCTTAAAAAGTTACTTTTATGGCTTGAAAATGCATTAAAAAGATAAAGATAAAAGATAAAAATAAAAAAATAAAAGATTAAAAGATTAAAATAGCAATAAAATAAGAATAAAAGATTAAAAAAAAAAATATTTGACTATCAGTATATTTGCGTGTTAACCAAACCTTGCCACTCAAGAAAAAATGTATGATTTTATGTAGCTCTTTAGTGCTGTTACTAGGATTAATAAATGTAAAGTAACATTCACATAAAATAAATAAACAGTGATTAAAACTACTAACACTAACAAACTTACAAAAATCACAAAAATATCATTATCACGTCATCTTGTTTTTATACAGTAGTTCACATTCCTGTCACTGAAATTTAATTCCTAAAATACCTTTTAGAGTTTTCTGAGCCCCCATTTACCCCTTTTTAAGCGAGACTCTTGGTTCAATAGGAAACAGCCAAATGTCACACACAACCTTAAATTATTTATATGTATTTGATGGCCCAAATTTGTAATATTTAACATGCATGTATGAATATCAATTTCATGGCAAAAATAAATACTGCAAACACAGAGTCACATGAAAATTAATTAACAAACATAAAAGCAGTATATGTTCTGCTTTGAGTTTACACTGGGGCATTTTAATAGGCATATATATGCACATGCTCTCCTTTTCATGGCCTCAGGAATAAGCAATGATTTCATGTCCAATAAATATTACATGTGGAGCCTTTCCCAGTTCCCCTGGTGCCTGAACACACATGTACACACATATGCACACAGTCTGCCTTTGAAAAACAGACCTCGTTTAGCTTTATGACTTTAGAAAGTCATTAAACAGAGACTGAAGATGAACTAACATAGATAGGTAGGTAGGTAGGTAGGTAGGTAGGTAGGTAGGTAGGTAGGCAGGCAGGCAGGCAGGCAGGCAGGCAGACAGACAGATAGATAGATAGATAGATAGATAGATAGATAGATAGATAGATAGATAGATAGATAGATAGTTGGGTGGATAGTCAGATGGATGGATGGATGGATGGATGGATGGATGGATGGATGGATGGACGAACGGACTGACGGACAGACCGATCGGATTGGATTGGATGGATGGATGGATGGATGGATGGATGGATGGATGGATGGATGGGATCAGATCAGATGGATGGATTAGATTGGATGGATTATTTGGATTGGATGGATAAATGGATGGATGGATGGATGTTTGGGATAGATAGATAGATAGATAGATGGATAGATGGATAGATGGATAGATGGATGGATGGATGGATGGATGGATGGGATCGGATCAGATGGATGGATTGGATTGGATTGGATTAGATGGATTGATGGATAAGATAGATAGTTTGTCAGTTTACTATTTAAGGAACATGTTGCTAACAAAACTGTAAAAATGGCTGTCTTTGTCCCTCTCTCTCTCTCTCTCTCTCTCTCTCTCTCTCTCTCTCTCTCTCTCTCTCTCTCTCTCTCTCTCTGTTGTTCTCTCGGGGCATGTTCGTCTTCTTGCCTGCCCAGATGTCTTCAACTATTTGTCAGCATTTCAACAGGTCCCCTCCTCCTCTTTCACTCTTTTCTCTCTCCTTCGCTCTCTCTCTATCTCTCCCCTGTGAGGAATCGATCAGTGCTTTCAGGTCATTAACATGCATCTCTGTCACTCTATCTTCTCCCTGATCGGCCCTCAATGTCAGCAGAGAGTGGCGAGAAGAGAGAAGACTAACAGAAAACATTCAGGGAGAAGAACAGATAATGTAAGAACCCAAAAGAGCACAGTGCGTTTGAAGGGAAAGAGACAGAATGGATGAGTGAGAAACATACACCAGGTTTTGTCACGGCTGTGTGTTTTTTATCTCCCACCAGAGGGTCGTCTGCGTGTGTGTACGTAATGAAATGAAGCACAGCTGCGATGCAAGCTTTAAATATAATTTGCTCACTCTGCAGTCTAATAAAAACCGGTCAATCTGATTAACTCTGTGTGACGAGGGGATCTGGCATGAGTTTAGTGAACTATATTTGAATAAAAATGACCGACTACGCCACCCTGGTAGTTACCCAGGGAAATAACTCAATTAGAAAAAGGCACATAGGTTCGTTTCCCTCAAGAATGCAAAGAGACGTGGGTAATTACAAAAGTACAAAAATATTTATTTTGACAAGTGTAAAGATGTACTTGGGTTTAAAACACACATCAAAAACTCCCACTTCATATAAATAAAACAAGGAAAACAATAACAAAAAACAAACAAAATCAAAACCACAGGACTGAGGTCCCCAATGACTGGATACAAGTAGACTAACTTTACCCCAGCACACGCTCACACCAATCAAGCACTCAGTGTCCCACAGCACACGGTAAAGAAGCACCACCACCAGTTGGAAAAGACCAGTCATCCACTGGGAACCCCTCAGTTCCTGAAATAAATCAAAATTAAAGTAAATAACTGAAAAATACACAATCCACATAAATAAGTGGGTCAATTAGGATTACAATGTACTTCTATGATCTAGTGGAGAAACCCATAGAGCTTAGAAATCACAGCATTTCACATACAAACACTCTGGATCCAGATACTAACAGAATTGACAACAATCATAGAACTAATAATCAATGAGAACAATAAACCCACTAAAAGGGAAAGTCTAACTAACAAAAAATAAATGCTCTGCATAAATTGAAAACAAAAAGAACCCTAGAAATAATATTCACAAAACAAAAGCAGAGCACAAAGAACAAATCAATCCATCTAAAACAAATAAACAAACAAATAGATGAAGCGGAGCACAAGCAGCGCCGTAGTAATTAAAAGTGCAGTCCCCTTTAAACAGCGTTGGTGGCGTCTGCCCGTCAGCCATCAACACTGACGTTAGCAGTAGCACAAGCCCAGACGACCTCCGATAACCCCGGTAATAGCGAGGATTATGAACGCTAATAAAGCCAATTATGTACAAGAGAAGGGATGGAGAAAAAGGGAGAATCCTAAAAAGGAAGAGGCACAGACAACACCATTAAAATAGTAATTTAAATGATAACACTAATCATAAGTGCCTCAACACTTACCAATGGGCGCATAAATCGGACGCTTTATGAGCGCTAGTTGGTCAGGTACGAGCATACAGCGACATGCAGGACATCATGCCTGTATGGCATGAGAAACGCAGATTAAACGCTGTTAAACCCCATTACCCATCCAGTTAAAAGCCAGCATCACGTACCTGCAATGGTGAACCATCATCCAAGCCACACAGCCCAGAAACATGCCACAGCCACACCACGCACTACAACAGCGCCCAAAAAGCGAAACTTAACGTTGGCCCGTTCAAACACATGAAAAATCAAACAGAATGAGCACAATGCATTTACCTGTAGCCGCGAAGACGCACACGCAAACAAAGCGCAGAGTCGGACGTGACGCATACCAAGCAACAGCCAATCAGGCTTTAAAAAGGGTGGCGCTACATGCCGATTGGATGACACTAATATCAATCAGGCCACACCGCATCATCACATTCCACCCCCAGTTTCTGCAACGTCGCCCCGACGATGAACTAAAGACAAAATTCACCTAAAAGAGCCTAATCCCAAGGGCGGAAAAACGTACCAGAAAGGTTACTCACTATAAGAGACCATGCACATTGGAATGCGGTCCTGCCATCCACCTTCTCACTACACTCTCACCTATCATTACAGTGACTACTGGAGGATCCCTTAAGGCATCTACCTCCACTTCGGAAATTTCCACGATTTCCTGGGTTGTCACTTTACCCTATCCCCTTATGATGGCACAGACAGGTCAATAGCACGAATCTGAGCATACACAAATGGGGTGTCTACAACACTTACGCCCCCACTATCGTGGAGACTGCTAAAACCTCAGTGAGCCCTGGGGGTAACCCAACCACGAAACATGGTGATTTACTATACCCAGCACTACACTAACACACATTAAAAGTTACGGCAACCATTTTCATGGTGCCTCCTGAACGCAGTACACATGACAGCCACGCACCCTAGCAGAACCTGAACGATTTCTTACCCCAACACTCAAGGTTGCCAGGGAACAGCTGTGACAGTGAACACCATTGACCAGGTGTCCACAAAGCGGAGTTCAGCAACCCCACCTATCATTACAGTGACTAGTGGAGGTTCCCTTAAGGCATCTGCCTCCACTTCGGAAATTTCCACAATTTCCTGGGTTGTCACTTTACCCTATGCCCTTGTGATGGCACAGACAGGTCAATAACACGAACCTGAGCATACACAAATGGGATGTCTGCACCACTTGCACCCCCACTATCGTGGAGACTACTAAAACCTCAGTGAGCCCTGGGGGTAACCCAACCACGAAACATGGTGATTTACTTTACCCAGCACTACACTAACACACCTTAAAAATTACGACAACCAAATTTCATGGTGCCTACTGGGATGCGACACGCCCGACGTCCATGCACCCTGACTTGTCCTTCTGCGTCTATAATTGGCTGGACTTCAGCTTGATGACGATTTTGTAAGGCCTGAAAGATAAAACTGAACGAACAACTCTGAAGCAGAGACATACCTGGAGCTAATTGATTCAATTGCTGTTGCTGCTTCAGCAACATGTCCCGCAATTCAGTCACTTCAAACTGTTCATCATTGCTGATGCTCTCACTTCCCTGCACCCCATACGCTGATGGATCAGACTGACTTCGGCCCCACGCTCCCCCAGGCATGCCCTCTCTTTCCCACCGAAGTGCTTCACGACGAAGGGTGCAACCATTAACATTTTTCACAAACTGATCTCTCAGTAAAGTTTTTGCATTAGGCATGCCATGAGGGGACTGACCTTTAACCTTTTCCAGAAGACTCATCAGGGCCAATGAAAACTCCAAAGTCTCCCCCTCCTGCTGTCTTCTGGAACTAAACGACTCTTGAAGAGCTACATAAGACTTAGTACAGCCATATAAATCACGCAATACCTGAATCACCCGCTTTGGATCCTCCCTTTCACTCCATGGCCTATAACGAATTTCCTCTCTTGCCTCCCCCTCCAGGTGATCAAACAAGAAAAATGCCCGATCAGCTGAAGACAAATGGCGAAGACGCATACAAGCCTCTGCTTCTTCCACCCACCCATTGATGTCAATTCCTGACCGACCACTAAATTTTTGACATTTACGATCTCGAGGAACGAAAACAAATCGTTCTGTTGAAGAGGGACCAGCATCAATGAGTAGAGGATACAATTCATCTTCCATCGCTGCAACCACTAAATCACAAAATGTACAAGTGAAAATCAACTTATGTTGATTCACCAAAAAAAAAGGGGAACTGCCGCAATCCAATTCCTACAGAAAATGGAAAAGGAAAATACAAAAACAACCCACGTCTCTGCACACAATAAGAGGGAATCCTGCCGACTACGCCAGAATGTGACGAGGGGATCTGGCATGAGTTTAGTGAACTATATTTGAATAAAAATGACCGACTACGCCACCCTGGTAGTTACCCAGGGAAATAACTCAATTAGAAAAAGGCACATAGGTTCGTTTCCCTCAAGAATGCAAAGAGACGTGGGTAATTACAAAAGTACAAAAATATTTATTTTGACAAGTGTAAAGATGTACTTGGGTTTAAAACACACATCAAAAACTCCCACTTCATATAAATAAAACAAGGAAAACAATAACAAAAAACAAACAAAATCAAAACCACAGGACTGAGGTCCCCAATGACTGGATACAAGTAGACTAACTTTACCCCAGCACACGCTCACACCAATCAAGCACTCAGTGTCCCACAGCACACGGTAAAGAAGCACCACCACCAGTTGGAAAAGACCAGTCATCCACTGGGAACCCCTCAGTTCCTGAAATAAATCAAAATTAAAGTAAATAACTGAAAAATACACAATCCACATAAATAAGTGGGT
The DNA here is from genome assembly GCA_903798195.1 of Danio kyathit. Lineage (NCBI taxonomy): Eukaryota > Metazoa > Chordata > Actinopteri > Cypriniformes > Danionidae > Danio > Danio kyathit. The sequence goes on along the minus strand of LR812519.1, from coordinate 28,102,264 downwards.
CAATTAGGATTACAATGTACTTCTATGATCTAGTGGAGAAACCCATAGAGCTTAGAAATCACAGCATTTCACATACAAACACTCTGGATCCAGATACTAACAGAATTGACAACAATCATAGAACTAATAATCAATGAGAACAATAAACCCACTAAAAGGGAAAGTCTAACTAACAAAAAATAAATGCTCTGCATAAATTGAAAACAAAAAGAACCCTAGAAATAATATTCACAAAACAAAAGCAGAGCACAAAGAACAAATCAATCCATCTAAAACAAATAAACAAACAAATAGATGAAGCGGAGCACAAGCAGCGCCGTAGTAATTAAAAAGTGCAGTCCCCTTTAAACAGCGTTGGTGGCGTCTGCCCGTCAGCCATCAACACTGACGTTAGCAGTAGCACAAGCCCAGACGACCTCCGATAACCCCGGTAATAGCGAGGATTATGAACGCTAATAAAGCCAATTATGTACAAGAGAAGGGATGGAGAAAAAGGGAGAATCCTAAAAAGGAAGAGGCACAGACAACACCATTAAAATAGTAATTTAAATGATAACACTAATCATAAGTGCCTCAACACTTACCAATGGGCGCATAAATCGGACGCTTTATGAGCGCTAGTTGGTCAGGTACGAGCATACAGCGACATGCAGGACATCATGCCTGTATGGCATGAGAAACGCAGATTAAACGCTGTTAAACCCCATTACCCATCCAGTTAAAAGCCAGCATCACGTACCTGCAATGGTGAACCATCATCCAAGCCACACAGCCCAGAAACATGCCACAGCCACACCACGCACTACAACAGCGCCCAAAAAGCGAAACTTAACGTTGGCCCGTTCAAACACATGAAAAATCAAACAGAATGAGCACAATGCATTTACCTGTAGCCGCGAAGACGCACACGCAAACAAAGCGCAGAGTCGGACGTGACGCATACCAAGCAACAGCCAATCAGGCTTTAAAAAGGGTGGCGCTACATGCCGATTGGATGACACTAATATCAATCAGGCCACACCGCATCATCACATCTGCTTATCAGTCCCTTTCTCCCCCTCACTGTTATTTTATGAGGATCTGAACACTGTGAACTTACTGATAGACTTGCAGATCTGCTAATACTGTATTTGAGGTTTGGAAGAAACTTTTGGCATCCTTTTATACTCTCAAGAGGAGCCTGTTACATTTAAAAACACACAAGCCATAGCACATTACTTTGACACATTTGCGTTATGTTCCAGGTATATCTGAAGTACTTCAATTTTTATGAGATGTAAAATTACAGTACTTGTTAACATTAATTATAATTGACCAGAATAAGATACATATCTGACATTGCTTCAGTCATTTCCATGATGGATGCTTGTTTGAATTTAAATGATTTTGTTTTTCATTGGATGTGAAACATTAGTAACTAACTTGCCAGATTGGGTGGTTTCTCACCCATTTGGGTGGTTTTGAATTTGATTGTGCGGGTAAAAAATGGCATAGGCGGGGTTGACAACATTTAGGTGGTTTTGAAGTGTAAATTTTATATGCAACTTATTTAACAAAACATAACTGTGTGCTCCTATTCCATTCAGTTAGTGGTGACCAGAGCATAGCACAAACCACGTGGGCCCACCCACAAGAGGAGGTGAAGGAAAGTTGTATCAAAATCTGACTCCCCAGACAAATCTGACTCCCCTTCACCTGCATGTGCATCATGCAGTTAAACTCACAGTTCAAAAGAATTTAAAACAACAAATAGGATGAATTTACACCCCTCTAACATTAAGTGCAATCTGTGAGTGAAAAGGGGGCAGTGTTTCGATGAGATCTGATCATGTTGTGGTTCTGTGACTGTTATGTCGATTGCTGTATGGTTAAAAAATGACGGTTAAAGTAACTAGGTTAATTTTGATTTATTCATTCATTAATTTTCTTGTCGGCTTAGTCCCTTTATTAATCTGAGGTCGCCACAGTGGAATGGACCGCCAACTTATCCAGCATTTGTTTTACGAAGCGGATGCCCTTCCAGCCGCAACCCATCTCTGGGAAACATCCATGCAAACACATACACACTCATACACTACAGACAATTTGGCCTACCCACTTCACCTGTACCGCATGTCTTGAAACCGGAGCACCCGGAGGAAACCCACATGAACGCAGGGGAGAACATGCAAACTCCACACAGAAACGCCAACTGACCCAGCCGAGGCTCGAACCAGCGACCTTCTTGCTGTGAGGCGACAGCACTACCTACTGCGCCACTGCGTCGCCTAATTTTGATTTAAATAAATTTAATTAAATATTAATCTAATATTTTGGCCGTTTTTTTTTTTTGTGCGTTTTGTCGGGTTTTGGACAGCTTTTGGGCTGGAAAAATTCTGAATAGTCTCAGTCATAAAACTGCATCTATAATTTTAAATCGAAGGGTTATCATTTAGGGCTGCACTATATTGTAAAGCCGACATTGCAATATTTTGTATTTTTGTGATATATAAATAATTTTACAAAATGACTTAAGTAACTGTTTGAGAGGAATTCATAATTTTACATTGATTGGGATGATATTATATGGAAGTGCATCTGCATATAATATACAAAAATACAAAAAATAAATAATTAAAGCACAGATGAAAACAACAGAACAAAAATAGAAACAAAATAAACAGTTCTTTATTGTTTTTGGTGGAAACAATATTGCAGCAAATAAATTGAATTATAAAATCTAGAATAACACTGTATAGTCTTCATTTGATAAATAATTCAACAATAATCTTTGTTAAAGCAGCAATCTTTACAATGTCTTGTTTTCAAATGGTTTAAATTTGCTTTAAATCTTAGTCACAGGCCTTAATACATCCAAGTAAAAATCTTTCACACTAATAGATTATGGTGGCAATATTACAATTTACAATGGCTCAGCAAATCATGTGTACTGAACTGTGATTTTTAGTTAATTATAATCCCAAATCAACATTGCACATCCTGCGATGTGACTATTGCAGATGCGCACATTGCGATATCGATGCTGAAACTATATTTCTAGAGTTCACACTTAGATAATGCTTGCAGGTTTGGCATGCTGTCCCGGGAGAGAACCCTGAGCTAGGAGATAGATGAGCCCAAGGCCTCCACCTGGTCAATGAGCATTTAAAGGGATTCTCGAGAGCTTGGCCGATTCTTTGATTAATAAAGACAGCACTATAGGAATAGGCCGCCAACCACACCGATGCATACTCACTTAGAGAAGCTCAGTATTAATGTACTTGTGACTGTTGCTATTATTTAATTTAATTGTGTCTCATGTGTTTAGACTGTGGGAGGAAACCAGAGTACCCGGAAGAAACCCATGCAAACATGGGGAGAACATGTAAACTCCACACAGAAATGCGAACTGGCCCAGCTAGGACTTGAACCAGCGACCTTCTTGCTGTGAGGCAACAGTGCTAGCTGTGGGGGGGGGGGGGGGGGTGGGGGGGGGGGGGGGGGGGGGTTCTTCCCAAACTAAGATAGGGAGTAAATATAAGCTACGTTCACACTGGACTTTTCTCCCAATAGACTCCATTCATACGCATGCAAATGTGTCAGACCGGAAATGCAGGGTCATGCGTCAAGTTTCACAGTTCGCTGCGGTGCAAAGTTCAAGCTTGGTGAACTCTGACCTGCGAAATCGCATCACTTAACTGTGTGAGACCAATTGAGGATCAAAACATGACCTCTCTGTACAGTAATTTAAAATATGGACCAATCGCTCGCTTTTTTAAAATGTCTAATCAAAAACTGTCTCTTGTTTAATCCCGCCCCTTATCATTTCATTTTCATTATCGCAAGCTAAAACTCTAGTATGACCTCAGCTTTAGGCTTGATATTTATGTTCGATTTGGAATAATCTGATTGGCTAGCTGATTATTACCGATAAGGACCAGCTGCGGTCAATCATATCTGGTGCTCCTCTCGAAATTAGTTTGTGAAACTTCACATTGTGCAGTTTACCTATGATTTGTTAATTGTTTTATTTTATTTTATTTTATTTTATTAAAATTTTTTTGGGGGGCATCACAATGGCGCAGTGGGTAGCACGATCGCCTCACAGCAAAAAGGTCACTGGTTGGAGCCTCAGCTGGGTCAGTTGACATTTCTGTGTGGAGTTTGTATGTTCTCCCCGTGTTCGTGTGGGTTTACTCCGGGTGCTCTGGTTTCCGCCACAATCCAAAGACATGCGGTATAGGTGAATTGGGTAAGCTAAATTGTCCGTATGTGTATGTGTGTGAAAGAGTGTGTATGGATGTTTCCCAGTGATGGGTTGTGACTGGAAGGGCATCCGCTTGCGTAAAACATATGCTGGATAAGTTGGCGGTTCATTCTGCTGTGGCGACCCCAGATTGGTAAAGGGACTAAGGCAAAAATAAAATGAATGAATGATTTTTATTTTTATTATTATTTTATTAATCATTTTGTCTTTTTTTTCTCATTTTGGACCATGAGCAAGCTCACAAAGATTCAATATTCTAATGGATTACAAAATGGGTACGCTACATTTCTATTACATTTTTGATGTTGTAGGGTGAATTTAGCCAGTTAATGTTATGGTTTTCTGGCAGCTGCACAGACAAAAAGGTGTGTTTTGTTATGTCAGTTACTCAGCTTGCCTCTAATGGTGTTTTCGTGCACATTTATGCATGTGGCAGATTGTTTTACCCAAAGTAATTTAACATGCATTGATGGTGTACGTTTTTATGAATTCATTCATATGTTAATTTTGCTGTAAATCGAATGTTGGTACATCCATTTTAACCTCTCAAAAACACACACACAACACACACACACACACAAACACACACACACACACACACACACACACAACACACACACACACACACACACACACACACACACACACACACACACACACACACACACACACACACACACACACACAAACACACAATAAGTACAGCGGAATGAAACGGCAATTACTCTGGTATATATTTTAAACAGCGGATGCTTTTTCAGCCAAATTTTTCAGCTACAACCCAGCACTGAGAGTACAACTCTAAACACACACTCTCTCATTCGCACTCTATGGCCATTTAGTTTATTCAATTCACCTACAGTATACCACATATCTTTGAACTGTGGAGGAAACCGGAGCAACTGGAGGAAACCCCCACAAATAAAGGAAGAACATGCAAACTCCACACAGAAATGCTAGCAACCATGCTAATCACTCAGCAACCACCCTTTTATCAAACCATTAAAAGACAATCATGAGAAACAGTACTTGCGAAAATAAAATGATATTTGGAGGAAATAGAATAGTTTTATCTAGAACAGATGTGCATAACCCTAAGGTAATATTTGATCAACTTTTAACCCTTTATCGTTTGAGGAACCATACATGGTAACTTCGTTGACATGATTGCAATATTATTCATTAATTTTTCTTCGACTTTGTCCTTTTATTTTATCAGTGTTATGGCCATTTTAGCTTATCCAGTTCACCTAAAGCGCATGTCTTTGGACTGTGAGGGTAACCGGAGCACCCGGAGGAAACCCACACAAACACAGGGAGAACATGCAAACTCCACACAAAAACGCAAATTGACCCAGCCGGTGCTCGAACCAACGACCTTCTTGCTGTGAGGCAACAGTGATAACCACTGAGCCACCATGCTGCCCTTGCAATATTATGTTCATACTAATTCCATAAAGTCATAAAAGTTCAAAAGTCTTGTAATAACCTCCTGGAACACTCCAGGATTTTTCCAATGTGTGTTTCAATGAACACCTGATAAAAGGTTTATCAATATTTGTTGTTGCTGTATATAAAGTATAAAGTTTCGCGCTTCTAGTTAGACATTATTTTTCATTTCCAAAAAAATATTTAACTACTTTGGTTTCAAAATTAAATGAACTGAAATGAAAATGCAGTTCAGAGAAATTAAACCTGAAAAAGAATAAAAAAAATTCAACAGGCCTTGAAAATTTAGTAATGCATCTGACATGTAATAAATATGAATTTCATGAAGTCTTAATGCTATGAGGCATAACTGGCCCATGTTTATACATCATCCATTATTAAATATCCGCCTTTTACTATTTACTTTTATATTTAATAAAAAAAAAGACAATTTTCATTAGTTTCTGACTTGCAACACTTTGAGGCAAACTGAAAAGACTTTGAAAGATTAATTTTATTTGTCATTGTCGCATAGTTTTGGAGAAACAAGGAGAACATGCAAACTCCACACAGAAACGCCAACTGACTCAGCCGAGGCTCAAACCAGCCACCTTCTTGCTGTGAGGCAACAGCACTACCTACTGCGCCACTGCGTCGCCCCGTTCAGAGAAATTAAAACTGAAAAAGAATGAAAAAGAACTCAACAGCCCTTGAAATTTTTGTCTTTTTTTTTTTTTTTTGCTTGAAAGTGACATGTAATAAGTATAAATGTCATGATGTCTGAATGCTATGAGGCATGACTGGCCCTGACATGTTTGTACATCATCCATTATTAATTATATACCTTTTAATATTTATAAAATATATTAATAAAATAAAAAGACAATTCTTGTTAGATTTTATCTTGCAACACCTCGAGGCAAACATTTTAGACGGAAAAGACTTTTCATTTTTTTCCATTGTCGCATAGTTTTGCCTCCAGGGAAAAAAGAGCCCTAAATATTACATTTCCAATTTTAAAAACATAATATACTCTCTAAAATAATATTAATGGTCAATTTTATGCAAGACAATTGAACTTTTATTTAAACATTGCCTTTAGTTAAAACAATTCTGCGAGCAGTCTTGTGAAACTGTCCATTTATACTGCACACCTGTATTGAACAAGTGAATTATACATCTTTCCATTACGTCTTAAGGGCACTGATTAAATTTCTGTGGAGCAAAAGTCAGTAGAATGCACTTTCCTTGAAGAAGCCGTATCATTGTACGCTCTGATTACTTTGTCTGATTACTGGCTCGGTGGATTGAAGCGTATGCGGTTACTTATTAGGCTGAAGCTGATTAATGAATTCAAATTAACGATTCCACGACTTCAGTTCATTCATGGCAGTTTAGGTCGAGCAAAGACAATAAGTTTAAAGATGAGCTTAATTGTGTGCGATCTTAGTTGAAGTAGGCAGTGAGTAATGAAGCTCTTATGTATGTGTGTGTTCTGTGCAAATTAAGACACCAATTCAAAACTCTATTTCTTGGATTTGCGATTTATAATTATGTGTTTGAGTAAAATCAATATTTGCTAGAATAACCCTGATTTTCAATCACAACAGATGAAAACATTCATTGTGTAATGAACTTACTGGGAATTTTCAAGTGATCTCTTCATTTTTTTCAATTGATGTACATTTTGTTTTCTCCACAATACAAAGTGGATTTTAATGGGGCACTTCAAATTTAAAGTGAAAACTATTGTTTATATTTCTCGAAGACTTTGTGTCCTGTTTAGGACTGGGTGGTATAACAGTATATCTCACCGCAGAATACATTGTCAGACGTAATAGATTTTTCATTCTGTGTGCACCATGGCTTGTAAACAAGTGAGCAAGGCTACCTCACGTGCAGTTTGTGTCCTCTTTTACCTGTTATTTATATTGGCTAATTTGCATTATCAACTTGAAACTGAAGTACAGAATAACTCTGTGTACAATATACCTCGGTAAACAGTCACTTGTGCTACAATTTATCGCTACAATCTTTGCCAACTAACAGCCTCTCCCAGGTCCTAATGCCCACCCAGTAACATGAATGATTCACATTGGGCCTCTGCAGGGCTTAATTTGTGAATTGCGAGGTCCCGGAACAGATTGGGGTAACGGATCCAGCATGTTACCCGGGGATGGAGAGGTGTCGCGCACGAAAGTGGATAGCGGGAGTGCGAGGTTGGGGGGGGGTGGGGGTTGGGGGGGTTGGATGGTGGAGGGGTGTCGCGGACTTAGGACGAAAGTGAAGAGCGAGGGATTGTCGCGGACGTAAGTGAAAGTGAACAGCAGACGAGAGAGGAAGGCGGTTGAGGAGGTGGATTGGTAAAATCCAAATTAAACCCTGGGCCTCTGTAAACCTTAGGAAAATAAAAGCAATATACACAATTACGTGTCATGGTGGCGCAGTGGGTAGCACGATTGCCTCGCAGCTAAAAGGTCGCTGGTCGCTGAGCCCTTGCTGGGTCAGTTGGCATTTTTGTGTAGAGTTTACATGTTGTTCGCGTGGGTTTCCTCCGGGTGCTCCGGTTTCCCCCACAGTCCAAAGACATGCGGTATAGGTGAATTGGCTGTAGTGTATGTGTGTGAGCTCATTCCACTGTGGCAACCCCTGATTAATAAAGGGAATAACTCGAAAAGAAAATGAATAAATGAATACACACAATTAGTCGGGGTGTGATGAGATCTCGGGCTACGAGATCTTGCGAGACTAAATCGCAATGATATTTCTCATCGAGGTGAAAAGTTGTCTCAGGAGTTGTGATCTTATGATGGAGCGTGAGGGTAAATTTTGCACTGAAAATTGGAGGCAGGATTGGATTTGAACCACAAATCAAGTGCTTTGCACACACCTGGCAACCCATGCCTCTGTGTTGCGCATCACTAGTTTACTTGGGCGGGTGTAGATAACCGTTTTTTTCTCCGGAGTTTAAAGGTTGCCATGTTAAAAAGCAAAGTCTGCTACAACTGCCACCACACGAATTAACCATGCGATGGAATAGCACTTTAGATATGCTTTAAGTCATAATCATCGTAAACACAACAAGATTGTATTATTGTATTATTGAAGTGCTGTACAGACATAAACTCCGTAATCAAACTATTACCGCCGTGTAGGACTTTTAACTGCATTTTACGACAGGATACAAACACGGTGGTTTGACACTATTCTCTGCACCTATCGAGTCAATAAAGCACCACAGACAAACACATCTTCTCTGAGTGCGTGCACACACACAATGAACTCCTCAAGGCACACACACCCATCATCATCATCATTTATGCTGTCCAATATGAAATTCCATTAAAACAGCTCTCTCCTATCAGTTCATACTCACATCCAGTAGTTCAGAGTTTGTCCAGCCAATAGAGTTTATAATAAAATACTTTGCAGTGTTTGTACGTCCTTTATGGCATAATTCATTAAAACTGAAGTAAAATACCATTTATTACAGATGAATTTTTAAAAAGCAACTAAATTGTTTTGCATTTTGTGATTTTTTTTTCTCAGTTGAATAAAAATCTATTCTTTATAATTCTTAATAAATTATATAATAAATTATATATAAACATTATTTTTCATTATATATTATCAAAATATTTTTCAGTGTTTGCATGCCCTTTACAGCATATAATTCATTAAAATCGAAGTAAAATACCATTTATTTCAAGTTGATTAAAAAAATACCTAAATAGTTCTGCATTTTGTGAATTTTTTTTTATTTTTTTTTTTTTTGAATAAAAGACTATTTTCCATTCATATATTTCATCATTGAGGATTCCTACAAATAGTATGAAATCTCGTCTCGTCTCGTCTCGTCTTGTTTCGTCTCGTCTTGTCCTTGTGAATCCAATCTCATGTCCCTTCTTGTCTCGTGAATTAAGCGTCTTGTCACACCCCAAACAAATAGCATTATGTCAGAAAAAGCTTAATGTTGTTTTATATATTGGTCAAAATATATGAAAAAAGGACTGACTTATTGACTGTGACACCAATAATATAAAGCTTAATTCAGTATGTTCTCTATTATTACTTTTTGCTATACAATATTGCTCCTAAGCAGCCTCCCTCTGGGTCATAGTGCCTCATAAACAATGTACACAGGTGCTGCTGTGTTACACTAATAAAATTAAAGAAAAAAATGTTAGTTCTATCTATAACCAAAGCATCAGTTGGGGTCATAAAATCACAAGTCTGATTTTAATTCTTTGTGAGAAGCTTTTAATTATGGGGAATAAAAATCTCAAACCTGACTCTAAATTAACCTGTTAACTAACGCTTCTAATAACACACAAACAGAAAAGATATTGGCATCAGCTCAGCCAAAAAGGAGTACAGGTGTTCTCCAAAAATCCATTATTATGCATCAATAATATATTAAAAAAGGTTTTACATTGGACAATTACATTTTCATTTATGAAGGATTTAAGTTTATTTCTTATAACCTTTTTTTGTTGATTTGCTGTTAATGCTGGAATTACTTAAGTAACTACATGGTGAAATACATTGTTGCTGTGAAATAAAATTACTCATACCATGTAATGCAATTTTGGCCCATGCCGCCCACCCCTAGTTCAGTTAATGTGCATTTATATATTAGAGAGCTCAGGCAATGTCAACATTATGACTCATGATAGGGGTGGATGAAATTACAATATATAATTTATTAGTTACATATAGTTTCATGAGCTGTTCAAACCAAGACTGCTAAGCATATATACTTTTTTTTATCTTTCATTTAAATTAATTTATGGCTTTGTACCTTACAACCAGACCTTATGTAATTCATACTGTGTGTAAAACATTTTTAGTGATAACCATTAACTAAGACTCAAATGATGACTGTATTATATATGAAAAATGACTGGTTTATTAAAATCCAGTTTGAAAATTGACAGTAACCTCAAAACCAGAAATGAGCAGAATATACTACTGGGTTAAAGGTTTAAAACCACATCAGGGAGACCAAAATATTGAGGTTTATATTTAATTTTTGGGTGAACTAACCCTTAAAAAAAATAAAGCAAATGAAGGTTACGGTGATAATAAATGATAGTAAAACACAGATTCTTTCAAATACACTATTTTAGGCTCTTATGACAGCAAACGGCTAATCTTCAAGCTGACGGGAAGCATCAGAACTATGATGCCATTATGAAGCTGCTTCTTTGGCTTATTAATGCATTAATGATTCATGCACACTCTTTTGAAGTGTGCTCAGTAAACGTAAGGAATCGATTTAAGACAGAGCTGTTTAAACCGAACCGTTAAATAATTCATTTAGCTCAGTTTGTTGCATTTTAATCAAGAGGACCCTGACAGAGGACGTGAGTGCGGGCTTTAGAAATGAACCGAGGAAGTTTTGTGGACAACTTTTCCGACATGTTTATGGTTCGTGTTGCTATTTTCGATGTGCACTTTAGAAGAGATTTGCATATTATGCGTGTACCTGCACGTGTCGCAGCTTGCTGAGAGAATGGGGAACTTTGCGTCTGTAAAAATATCCTAGAATAGCTCTGTCTCTCTTTTGCTTCTGTCATCCATTTCAGGTTCAATCTCTCCTCTCATCCTGTCATTCCCCTCCCATCTTTCCGGCACTCAGGTTTGACGTTGTTATCTTGTGATGTCAGATTCCCAACATCCCAGATTCCCACATCAATATTAAATGTGTTCCCTTCTCTTTCTTTTATTTGCACTCTAGCCTCTCGCTCCTGCAACAGACTACATCCCATCTACATTTTACTCGTGTTTTTATATGTAGGGGAGAGCAGGGTAAGATGAGGTAACGTTTGTTGTCTGCTATTCAAGGAAAGCATAGAGTAAAAAGTGAATGGAGTTACTTTTTTAAGGCATCCATTAGCAGCGCATAAAGTTAGACTAGGAGACTATGAAAGAAAGGCAAAAATAAATGGATTTTTATTTGCTTTAAAATTTGATTCATTTGCTGAAGTTGCTTTTGCTTGGAGGTAAGTCAGTTTTATATACGTAATTTCTACGTTTTGACATTTCTAAAGCTTAAAAATACCAGATTATGTTTGCAGATATTTAAGAAACATGCTAAGTTACTTGTATTCTGAAAAAACAATGCTAAACGTTCCGTGTTAGAATGTCTGTCTTTATTTTTATCTGAGTAACTTCGCTCACTGTCAGTTTACACAATTATTTTTCGGCACCCCAGATTGCCTTGGTGGAAAACACAGCTTATTTAATTTTGGTCTAGAATGCTGCCTCAATTAATGCATGTGTGGCTGGATTCATGCAACCTCCAGAAAACCGTGACAACCTCCAAAATCAGACAGTTATAAAAATCCACATGAGGTGCTGTTTAATTATCAAATAACACAAACATTACAAAGATAAACCAAAGTCCCTTTAAGGCAAGTCATTTCACTCATGGTCATCTTTGAAACGCCAATCGGGCAGTATGCTCGGTCATACTGTCTGAATGGGGAAACATCAAATTCTCTAAAACTGTTTGCCATTCTTACAATTACATTACAAATTTAGAATCACCAATAAAATTAAACAACATCTGTTTCTTAAGATTAGTTTCTAACATTTGATTCAAACAAAATTCCCATTTTTTTCAGGTTGCCCAAGCTACACTTGAAAGGAACGAGATCACGACACCAACCTCATTATTAGGGGCCAATCACACCGAACGCACTTATCCGTTCTAAAAACGCAAGGGGCACCTCACTGCCTTTTTTGTTGACAAGAAAAAAAGAAGTGCAGTGCACTTTTTATGTCACTTGGCAACGACTGAATCAGCTGCGTATTGTGCGAGAGTGTTGCTGTTGATATTGTTATACTAATTGTAATATTTAATAATATTGTGATATTCAAGATTTGTGAGTCATACAGCACCAGACTTAAACCAGCAACCACTAGTCTCTCCTCCATCTTCAAAAGTCTCCATAGTTGTCTTGACAACAAAAACTCTGCAGGCACCTCAGCGGAAACCCCGCCTCTGCTTTTATTTGATTGGACAATTAAACAGACGTGACTGACTTAACGTGCTTTTTCCGCTTAGAGTTGACTTTTTTCAACTGCGAGTGCACGGCGCGCAACAGCAAAAATGCGAGGCACAGCAGGCGGTTAAAACATGAGGCGCACAGGGCGCATAAGCAGCGTGCACAACACTTGCGGCCGTTGGTAAATCATTCAAAAAAGACACCTCTCAAAGCAAAAAGCGCGTTCGGTGTGATCGGCCCCTTACACATTATCATTTGCTGGATAATGATTGTCTGATCACACTGGTCTCCAGAAGTAATTCACAACTTGGTCTTGATGGCGAATCTCCTCCAGAAATGACAGCAACTCTTTGTTTACAAGTTTGTGAGCATTCAATAAGTTGCTGCTGTCATGTGATGTGTGTTTGTCAGGACAGACTGTACCTTGTGTTCGTTTTATACAGATTACAAAACCAGTGTGGTGTAGTGGGTTCATTTAAAAGCACAGATTTCAAGCTTTATGTGGATATATTTCTTATGTCTGTGAAGCAAGTATTCGCTGAGATTCCAGTGCGTCTGGTGACACCAAACGGTCATAAAAAAGCACACATCTGGTTCGAGATTCTCTCACGGAGAAAGCCAGTCTATAGCAATCTTTGATTGCCTACTGTACTAGCAGGCAGGGTTTTATTCGCCATATTAACTATGACACTTTTCCCCCATTCAAAACTATATGAGTGACATGTCTTCTGTATTCTATAGTCTTTGGATAAACATTTGCTGAGTAGCTTACAGAATTAGGATTGATCGTCAATCTGGCAACCTGTTTCTATACACTACGTTGATGCTTCCTGTTTATACAATCACATGTACACTTACCATCGCTACATACAAAATCGCATTACAGTTTACTAGGTGCATTTGTTTTGACAGTTAAAAAAGTATGTTCTATAAAGTATGAATATGAGTAGTACACTGTAAAAAATATCTGTAATTTAGCAGTTTTCCGTATTTTTGGATTCATGTTTTTTAAAAACCCCCCCCCCCCCCCCCCCCCCCCCCCGCACCCCCCCCCCCCCCCCCCCCCCCTCCATTTATTTATGCTTTTGAATTCCGTTATGGGACCTTAATCTTTCTTCCAACAACTTTTAACCTTGGAGAGGTCGAAAAATGTACTTTTATTAACATTTTATGTAGTTTAAAGGTGCAGTATGTAGGTTTAACACCCAGTGGTTGAACTAGGTATTGCATTCCTGATTCAAAACAAACGCAGGTTGCCAGATTGATGACACCAACAACAGTGTGCCTGACTGTCGAGCCTAAAGGCTGATTTGAGTCATGTTCTAAATAAAAGCAATGGAAAGCGATATATTTTCCATATTAAAAGGAGTTTTTGTCCTAACCAACACCTCAAATTGATATGTTAGAAATGGCTTCTATTTCTTGCAGCTGAACAACAGAAAACTGACAATGATCACCTAAGGTACACCTCGTGTGCTTTAGTCAGTGTAAATGCTAATAATGTGAGTTTGAATGCAGTTTTACATGACATTTATTGCCATACTACTGAAAGCAGCAGATAGTTCACCTCAGATCTTGAAAATAAAATAAACTGTTTGAAATGGAACTGGTGCAAGCCAACATATATTCAGCATGTACATTTAATATTACACATTTAATGTTAAAGAGATTTAATATGTATTAATTAGATTATGAACATAACCATTTCGTTGGAGTGCAGTAAATGCATTTAAATTTCTGACGCGTTTCGTCTGGTGCAAACAGCCCAATTGCTTATCACTGCAAATATTGTCACATAGCATGTTGTTAGGACATGCGGTTACAATGTAACCTGCTCACCTAATGTTTACGTTTGTAATATTTATATTATTTGCTAATTAATAACCACCTCATGTGGAACACTGAATCTGCGTCTCATTTTGGAGTCTGCTACTGTCCAACGAAGGTCACATTTTGGTCACGGACACATACTTTGAGAGCCTTTCTGACTTAATGAATGAAATGCATGATATTCCACCTAGGCAACCCGGGGTGCTGGAATATAATTGACCAAATTTGCATTGGGCAGGTTAAATGACCAAAACAAAGACAGACGTTCCAGCACGAAACGCACATTTTCAAAGCAAAATATCTGACTTTAGCTTTGTTTTTCAGATAAACAAGAATGTTCTCTTAGCATGTTTCTTATATCTGCAAACATATTATGGTATTAAGTGATATATTGTCTGGGTTGGTGTTATATATTATGGCACAAAAACCTGCCAGTACATTTTCTGTTATTTTACAGACTTGTTAAATATAATAATTAAAATAATTAAAAAAATTATTAAAAGAAACTTTTAATTAACAGATATTTTTTACAGTGTACAAAAGAAATTAGTACTGTACCTTCCAGTGTCAGTTGTCACTTCACTGTCTTTCAAAACCCCTATCCTGTGGCATCATGGGATTTTAAACTGTCAACATGATTTAATCAACATATTTAATGTCAAATTCATGCATTTGGACTCCACATATTGTTTTTTTGCTGTCAATATAATATGAAAGCAGGCAGTATAGGATTCATGTTGCCCACTCTTCCTTCCCTTTCTTCCTGCATACTGAGCCATGATCCATCGAAGATCAGGCCGCACTTCCCATAAGTCACATAACACACTCCACTCAATATTCAGAACGGTGTCTCATCAAAAGCCTCAGTTTTTGTAATATCACATTACGACATGAACATTGAATTAAATGACAGTCGCTCGTGAGGCCAGATCATTTTAAATGAATGAGCGCTCCATCAAAATGCCACTTTATTAGGTTAAGATGCAAACCGCACATAGACTCCCTCGCGTGGGCAAGTCAATTTGATTACAGGGATGTGAGTACCTGTGCTGATTTGGTTGCTGTTGTTTAGTCAAATGTAAATGGAATTAATTACCCAAATGTCATCAAGGATAACTGGCACACTCTCAGCGGAGGATAAAATCAAATATATTACAGCTGCTCTCCTGGGTGTGTGGCTGCATATCTTCCAGTGCTCTGTGAGTAATGACTTGATGACACCTTTTAGGTCACCCAACGTGCAAAATAGTAGTGTGAGTTTAGGGTGAAAGGCATCAATTAAAAGTAAAGTTAATTATTTAGCTATCTTTAATTTAAAGAGAAAATTTTGTTTATAATTAAAAATGTTTTAATCATCTACTCACCCTCCAGAAGAAGATTAAACAGTTAGAACTAGGGCTGCACAATATGTTGTTTCAGCATCAATATTGCAATGTGATCATTCGCAATAGTCACACTCACATCTCAAGTCTGTGCAATGTTAAGTCTGGATTATAATTGATAATTTCACAAGTATTTTTTGAGGCCTGTGACTGTGTAGGTTTTTAAAAGCAATTAGGCTTAACAAACTGTACCATATGTAACTTTGACAAATGAATAACAACTAATTTTATTGAATTGTTTATAAAACAAAGACTGTGCAGTATTATTTGTACATTTAATTTTTTGGTCACACATTATTTTGATGGTCAATTTTTTTAATTTTAGCTACATCGCATCTACAGTACATGCCAACTAATTCTCATTAAATTATAAGTAGACTGTTAGGTTAGAGTTAGAGTTGGGGTTAGGGTTAGGTTGACATGTGCTTGCAAAGTTTCTTATAGTCAGTTAAATGTCTGTTGAAGAAGCAGTATCAACAGATATTTAGCAGACAGTCTACTAAAACATAAATGGACCATGAAAATAAAGTGTTACCAATTTTTTCAATTCCTGTATAACTGAACCTGGCTTTTCGTTCATTCATTCATTGTTTTTCGGCTTAGTCACTTTATTAATCAGGGGTCACCACAGCGGAATGAACCGCCAACTTATACAGTGGATGCCCTTCCAGCTGCAAACCCAGTACTGGAAACACTCATACACTCTCACATTCACACACATACACTACAGCCAATTTAGTTTATTTAATTCACCTGTATCGCATGTCTGTACCGCATGAGGAAACCCACTCCAACACGGGGAGAACATTCAAACTCCACACAGAAATGCCAACTGTTCCAGCCGGGACTCGAACCAGGGACCTTCTTGCTGTGAGGCGACAGTGCTAACCACTGAGCCACTGTGCCACCTAATGGAACAGAATTTCACAAGGCAGTTTTTTTGAATCCCTGACTAATCCAGATATTTAGAATGCCAAATATTTAGTGTGTATCAGCGATGATAATTGTGAAAATTTGCACATTAAACAAATACTATTCTGCTTCTGATTTTTGGTGCATTTATATATCGTCATTTTTGCTAAATCTGTTAGTGAGTAAAAATGGGGGGCTATTTTTGTGCAGCGTGAATACAGATAACAAAGTAAATGTAATACGTTACAGCCCACCTTTCCTAATTACTCAAATGTCATCAGGGATAACTGGCACACTCTCAGCGGAGGATAAAATCAAATATATTACACCTGCTCTCCTGGTTGTGTGTGTCTGCCATGTGCCGGAGTGTGTGTCAGCATATCTTCCCGAGCTCTGTGAGTAATGACTTGATGACACCGTCTAAGTCAGCCAACACGCCCCTTCCTGCCTTCTGCGATATTACCATATATCCTACAAAACAGTGACACACACGCTCACACTCGCTGTCAGTTGTCAGACAGATATTGATTGTATTTGCATGGTGTCTTAGGCTAGAAATATATGAGACTGTTTTATTGGAACTGCCGCAATGAGGCACCTGCCAAACCCAAATGCCATTACTCATGCTGGAAAGATCGATCACATCCTTAGACGCATATACACAAATCACACGTGCATATACTACCGCGTAATGTTAATTCAGAGTAGTTCGATATCGTGGTGTATATTACGCTTGATTGATATTTAATGGATAAATGAAAATGGAGTGGATGGTGAATCTCAAGTTTGATCTTTTTATCTTCTAGGCTCTTCTAGAAACGCAGAACACGTTGAGGTCGTACGTCTCCAACTTCACCTTTAACCTTGGATTTTCTGGGAAATTCTTTCACACAGGTAAGTTTGATAAAGAGAAAACTAATGTGTGAATTAAAACGAATGCCTGCCAACAGACGTTCTGTAATGTTCTGATTGGCATGGTAACAGATCTCTGCCATAGCAACTCTGAAGTTTTTCTGGTTCATCATGGTAGTTTATACAATCTATTTCTGAAGTGTGTTCATATGCGTGCATAACTGTATTAACGCTGATTAGTTTTGCTAATTGTTGCTTATTCTGGCCAAGAACCACCTACTTAAGACAGGAAGAGAGCTAATTTTATCTTTGTCATTTTATCATCTATGCAATTATACTATTTGTACATAGTTTTAAGATTTTTACACAATCTGCTTTCATTTTTTTTTTCTTTTTTAAATGTTTCCCAAATATTGTTTAACAGAACAAGGAAAATTTCACAGTATGTCTGATAATATTTTTTTCTTCTGGAGAAAGTCTTATTTGTTTTATTTAGGCTAGAATAAAAGCAGTTTTTAATTTTTAAAAAAATATATTTTAAGGTAAATATTATTAGCTCCTTTAAGCTATATATTTGTTTCGATAGTCTGCAGAACAAACCATCATTATACAATAACTTGCCTAATTACAATAACCTGCCTAGTTAACCTAATTAACCTAGTTAAGCCTTTAAATGTCACTTTAGGCTGTATAGAAGTGTCTTTAAAATATCTAGTCAAATATTATTTACTGTCATCATGTCAAAGATAAAATAAATCAGTTATTAGAGATGAGTTATTAAAACTATTATGTTTAGAAATGTGTTGAAAAATTAACACTTTAAAAACTTAACACTAAAAAATAAAAAAAATAAACAGGGGGGCTAATAATTCTGACTTGAACTATATATACAGTGCTCAACACAAATGATTCACAGATCTCTGTTTTACATTAATACTTTTTTACAGAATGCTTTACAACTATACATTTGTGCATATACTGTGCGTTAGATGTAATGGGAAACTAATCTAACAAAATTTGAAATAATCTAACAAAATAGCCCAATAGTGCAAAAAAATTGTATGCTCAAAATAATATGTTGGAGAAATACACTACTGGTCAAAAGTTGGGGTCAGTTTTTTTTTTTTTTTTTCACTTTTTTTTTTAAGAAAATTATTCTGATCATCAAGGTGACATTTATTAAATGGAAAACAAATTGTTAAACTGTTATACTTATTTATTAAATATTTATTTATTACTTATTACATGTAGTTTCAAATGAATCATTATTGCTCTTATTGCTATTACCATTAATAATAATAATAATAATAATAATAACAGTAACAATAATAACAATAATAATTCATATTAGAATGATTTCTGAAGGACCATGTGACTCTGAATACTGGAATAATGAAGCTGAAAATTCATCTTTAAAATCACTGGAATAAATTATTAAATTAAATTATAAACTACTTTTGAACAGTTATTTTATAGTGCAATAACATTTCACATTTTTACAATTTGTAGTGTATTTTTGATTAAATACATGCAGCCTTGGTGAGCAGGAGAAGCTTATTTTAAAACATTTAAAAATCCTACTGACCCCAAACTTTTGACCGGTAGTGTATATTAAATATATTAAATAAAATTGTAATGACAGGAAAGTTAAGAGAAACATAGCAAAGTAAAACGTTTAGTTAATATTTTGTTAAAAAAAAAAAAAAAAATTGCAATTACTCATTAGAATTTAAATTTATTATCTGTCTATTTCTAAAGATGTTATATGACCAAACTCGTATTTTAATGGATAAAACTGTGTAATAAAACTGTTTTGTTTAAATGCACCAAATATTATTATACATATTTATTGAGAAATGGATAAAAATATTCCTTTTCAAAATATGCTGTACTCATTTATGCTTATATATATGAAAATAATTAATGATAATAGTCCTGAAAAAGGCCATGACATTGTGTGTATCGAAGAGTATGCTTTAAATGCATTTATGATGTCTCTTGTGTATTATGAAAATTATAATAATGGTATTATGTTGGTATTAAATGTATTATGATCTGTAAAAAAAATTGTCATCACATTTTAACCACAAAATTTTATAGAGAATAAACATTTGAGCGTTAATATTGGATACGATTAATAGATTTAAAAAAAAAACTATAAAAGTATACTGAAAGTGTACTGTTAATTAGGGTTGGGTCGATAAATGATGCCATCGTTCATCACCGATGGCCGATAGACATCATGATGCTGAGCCAGCATTGCGATCCTCCGGCCCGCCCCCATCGCAGCAGCAAGCTGCTTGCAAAAAAAAAAAAAAAAAACACACGGCCCAGTTTACACTAATACGTCTTAGTTTTAAAATGGCATTTTAGAACAAAAAGCGATTCACGTCCACACTGGCGTTTCACTTAACAATTCTGAAAAGCCTTCCTTCCACACTATTCGCTTGTTAAGTCGTGACGTATCGGTGACATATGGAATACTGTTTCTGGGTCCAAGCCGCTACTCATTTGAACTGAGAAAATGTTAGTCTACGACCTCCTTTTAGTCCTATCACACATTAAAGGGAATTTTATATAAAATCATGCTGTACACAACAGTCTCTGGACTTCCTGCATCACAGACATCAATATTTTAACAATTCATATAAAAATGAATCACTTTTTGGCCATCAGACAGTGGTGTAGTCCTAAAAAAAAAAGTGGTGTACTATTACCCACCCAACCCAAATATTAAAAGTAGGCAAAGAAACGACAAAACTATATATATATATATATATTTTTTTTTTTTTTATTATTTAACATAAGTTACCTGTAACTATTGAAAGAAAAAAAAATACTATAGAAGTTAATGATTACAGGTTTCCAGCTTTCTTCAAAATATCTTCTTTTGTGTTAAACAAAATAAAAAAAAATAAAAAAACGGTTCGGAACAAGTAAAGGTTGAGTAAAGGATGGCAATTTTACTTTTTTTGAATGAACTATCCATTAAAAAAGGAAAAATATTTTAACAAATTTGTTCATTTTAAAAACTCCCGAAATTTTCTCATAGCTGCTGCAGTCGTTAGGGGGCGGGGAATGCCGCAAATTAAACAAAAATCCACTGATTGCAACAAATAAGATGCAAGTAAAAAAAAAACATTTGGTATACAGTTAAAGGGGACGCGAATACACGTAAATTAGGGAAGTCTAATCAGAAAAACAAGTGAGTATACCGAGGGTATACGCAATTATTGATCCTCAGAAGTCGTAATACCTAAACAGCTTATGGAAAAAAGTAGGCATACTGAGTATACGTGCGTATAGCCCCGACTACACCACTGGTATGGATATATATATTGTAATCATGATTTTTAAAAGTAATACATCACTTCGTAAACGTTTATTATTACCGTTTGACGAGTCTCCCCATACAGATTGATAGAGCGCTTGAACCCAGATGCCGCTTCGCGTGACATCACACTTAACAAGCGGATACCACTGAAAACGCACATCACATGATCACACACACACACACTCTGTCATGCTGCAGCGTATGCGCGCGTCTGAGCTTCAGCAGTCAGCAGGTGCTTCTTTGAGCACAAAACCCCAGAGAACAGTGCACGTCGGACAGTTTATAAAGGATGTACCGCTGGATCGCGTCTCACTATAATTGTTAAACGCGATACTTAATTAATCTCGTCTCTATCTAATGGCTCTTTAGTCTTTTGAATCTGTCAGGTAATGTGTCACAGCGTCAGTACACTGCTTCAATCTTTCGTTTTCACGCTTGCGACTGTTGGTCGGTTGATGTTAGTTGTGCACCTTTTTTACCAACAAATTTTGTCGACGCCATTATAAAGACACAGATGACTATGCCTATTCATGCCAGAGTCCCTCGGAAAAAAGTGATTGACAGGTGGTAATTTGTGTGTAATTTATCTTTATTTATTTATGATTTGGTTATGGGTAAAACAAAGACCATGCGGGTCAGGTAGTTGAAACGGTAGGCTACAAATAATGCATTCATTATGAATTAATTAATTATTCATAAATAATTAATTCATCGCCGCCTACGATGACGATGCCATTGTCCATCGCAATGATCTTACGATGCCAAATTGGTCGACATCGCCCAACCCTACTGTTAATAAGTGTACTGGAATTTATGGGAATTTAGAAATGGCTGGTTTTTGAAGGGGTCGCACACCAAAGGAATTCAAAAGACTACAAACAGATGCCAAATGGTTGCGCCGGTGTGTGCACCCCCATAGAAAACAGTGTTTACAAATTAAAGTGTCCTCAGGCCCTAAAATCTAGTAGTAGCTATTGAGCTACTGTTTGTTTGTGCAGGTACGCAGGAGGAAGATGATGGAGATGATCTGTTGCTGAAATATGTTGATGAATTCTGGTGGTTTCCTCATATGTGGAGTCATATGCAGCCTCATCTCTTCCACAATGAATCCTCTCTCATGGAACAAATGATCCTGAACAAAGACTTTGCTTTGGTGAGAAAAACTACCCCTCACCCACACACAATCACTGAACAAAACCATCATCCACACGTTATCATATCCAGACAAAAACTCATTCACCTAAGGAACCATTAGGCCGACAGCGAGTCATGTGTCAGAAAATGAACTCTAATTATGCGTGTTTTACAGGTGCTTTGAGACTTCAGTTGTTCCTCAAATAGAGAAGTGCCTCTTATGATTTTGACAGAATCATTGAAACCTACACCTGAATGTGAAGAGTAAGAGAGAGAGTGTGTGTGCTCTCATTTAGTTATCTCTCACCAACACTCCTGCATTTATTTGCCCCCTTTTTTCTGTAAAGTAGCACTCAAATACCACACTCAAAGATACTTTTTCAGCAGAATGTAATACTCTGACACATATATTTACCCTTCATGTACTACAGAAAGACATGCATACTGTAAATTGATATAAGCGACCTGAGAGCAAATCCGGTTCATTCCATTTCCGCATCACCTACTTTTTCTCCTCCTTATTGCTCCCCGTTTGTTTTCGTCTGTCTATAAAATGGAACTTCCAGGACTCTTGCTGTATGCTGGCACACAAAGGACTGATCATTGGCATTCCTCATTGTCACACAACCTGTTTTATTTAGTTAGAAGCTTTTTGGAAGCCAAACACTATAGCTGAACCTTTAGAGAGGATATCTGCACAGCCCACTGAAGAACTAAATTGTCATGCAAGTAAACTACCATCCATTGTGTTGTGCAGTGCTACTCAAGCATTTGTCATGTAATTTGGACAGTTATTTGTCTCTCTTTCACAATTACACTTTGTAAAAATGACGATTTACAAATATTATGCAGGACAACAACTCAATTCATGATGAACCCTATAGAATGTAATTATATGTCTCTAAAGTTCAAGATATTTTTCCTTATATTTATATCATATGTAGATCTCACATGAGTAACACGTTCAGTGTCACATACCAATTTGCAAATGTGATATTTAGCCACAGCCAAATCACACTGCAGCCCAAAACCGGTTACTCACTGAAGCTAAGCAGGGCTGAGCCTGGTCAGTACCTGGATGAGAGACCACATGGGAAAACTAGGATGCTGTTGGAAGTGGTGTTACGCCCCATTCACATGTCCTAATGCCCCAGTATAAAGAAGGGGACACCATACTGTCAGTGAGTGTCTTCTTTAAACCAAGGTCCTGACTACCTGTGGTCATTAAAAATCCCATGGCACCCTCATAAAGAGTAGGGGTGTAACCCATCATGGCCTTCTAATCGTTCCCATCCACTGAATTGGCTCTATCACTGTCTCTCCACTCCAACTATAGCTGGTGTGTGGTGAGCAGTGTTGGGGAGAATACTTTGTAAATGTATTTAGTTACAGAATACAGAATACCTGCTTTAAAATGTATTTTGTAACGTATTCCGTTACTTTGCTTAATCCTGGTACTATATTCTAAATACTTGGAATACTCCCCTTGAAAACAGCCTTCAAGTCTATTAAATGTCACACTATGCATTGATAGCAATTTCTGCAGGAAAACAGAGGACCTCTAATGCTAAACATTATTGACTGACAGGGGAAAATAAATAAAACAATATAATTATGTTTATTAAATAAAGTTTATTTAATAAAGTGTCAACAAATTCAATTTCTGTTTCTGTAATAAAGATAAAAAGTGCTTGAACGTAGACAGCATTACACTGTAATATACAGTATATGTATATAATATGCATTTTGCTTACCCTTTGTATTTCACAGTCTGCACAGAAAAATATCAGCTATACAAGAAAAGAAAAACTTCATAATAGTTTATGTAAAACCAAGGTAATGTAACAGGTTCTATCCAACATTTTAATTTCTATTATGAAAACTTCTCACCTAAGAACAATATTGCAAATATTAGCAGAATGCAAAATGTGTTTGCTTTACAAAAATGTAAACATCAAAATGAACAAGTTTTGTCAAACATATTAGCCAGTAGCCACCTATCAACAGTACCTAACTACCTACAGTGTATGCTTTCCTAATCAACAGACAAGTAAAGGTGGTTGTAGTGCAGCAATAGAGACATTTCGAAGTGCTTATCTGTCATTCTGTTGCGATGAGGAGTAAAAATGAGTCCTCCCTGGTTGAAGAGTCGCTCTACAGGATGTAGCGTTGTACTTTATGAAGAGGGCTTTGAGCGTAAACGAAACCTCTGAAAGCGCAAACGTAACATCAAGCAGCGAATTCACGAACAATAACGGCAATAAAAGCAGTTTATTTGAAAATCATGGTTGTTGTCCGGTTGTTCGCTGTTTGCGATCGTCCTTTGTGTTGCGTGAGAAATTGAAGGTGTGGCGTGAGAGCGTGAGAACAGGGTCATTTGCATGAGTCTCACTGAGTTAACGCTGGTGATTGCAGTCGGGAGTGTAGCTTCTGTTTCTATGGTTTCGGCGGCAATTTAGTAATATTATTATGGGCCAGACATGCATCGCCCGAAGTATTCCAATGGTATTAGGAAAGTAACTGTATTCTAAATACCCTGTTTAAAAATAGTAACTGTAACGGAATACAGTTACTCATAAATAGTATTCTAAATACGTACCACCGGTACATGTATTCCGTTACTCCCCAACACTGGTGGTGAGCGCACTGGCGCCACTGTCCTGTGGCTGCTGTCGCACACGTGCACACTGGTGGTGGTGTGGAGAAAAAAACTGCTTTCATTCTAGCCTAAATAAAACAAATAAGACTTTCTCTAGAAGAAAAAATATTATCAGACATACTGTGAAAATGTTCTTGCTCTGTTAAACATTATTTGGGAAATATTTAAAAAAGAAGGAAAATTCAAAGGGGGGCTAATAATTCTGACTTCAACTGTATCTAAATTGAATTTACTTACATTTTATTTATGTTAGATTCTATGTTAAATTAAATAAATTATATATTTATTAAGCTACGTTTTGTAATGTATATGTCAAATATACCATTTACCTCAGGATTGGCTTTAATTCTTCTTTTGAGGTAAATTCTTATCTTTGTGTATAAATTCAAATTGGCATTTCTAAAACATTGCAGCCACCATTATATGCTATATGAGTTTGTGTTCTCATGAGCTGTCCATCTGTGTTGTTGTGTTTCATCATTCATTCATTTGGCAGTTTAAATATTAGAAATTCTGCACTGTGATATGAACAGTGGAGTGAGTGATAAACAACAGAGCGTAAAGTGCCCCTGCTGGAAGTCACAAACAAGTACCGTTTCTGTCTGAAAACATAACCGCCAGCTAAATTATAATTTGAGTCATGCACCATGGCTTGAGCAGTTTAGCTAATAGTTTTTTATGCAAATGCAGTTTGCATTAAAATGTGACTAAAATTAAGTTTTACCAAAGCTCTTTTGAAAACAATAGTCTGTTTCAATCATAACGTACTACGGATTGATTTATCAGTATAATTATTATCTCTGTTGTTTATTTTCCTCCAGTTTCCAATATAATTTCATCTTTATCTATAAAGAGGGGGTTCACATTACAGTGAACTTTGAATGGGTTTCAGTTTATTATCCATCTGAGCACTTGAAATATCAATATTTTAGGAAGGAACAAACAACATTTTTAGGATTAGAATTCTTCCTACAAATACAGTAGTAATGTAGTGTAGTGTGACCAAATATATCTACTTTCTACTTCATAATGTACGCTCAAAAAAAGGTTGTTGAAAAAAAATGTTGAGAGAATTGAATTAAATTAAGGAAAACATTCCCATAAAATTTAATTATTTTGGAATTCAAAAGTTGAGTTATTTTGACTTTTTGAATTGAGTTATTGCAACTTATTAGAATTTTGTTATTTAAACTTATTTTAAGCAAGTAAAACAATGAATTAAATTTTAATTTTAATTAACTTGTGAATTTAAGTTGCCTGGAACAGTTTACTTATGTGGAGCCAATAAAACTCAGTCGCTTAATTCCTAACATAATTCCTTCATGATGTTTCAAAACAAAAAAATCATGCAGAGGTCGCGTTAACCGAATATTTTCCGTCATTGACGGATTTTTTTCAGCAGTGACGGAAAAATCTAAAGGTGATCCGTCATTTTGACGGATTATGCCGAGTGCGATCTATTGTAATTTGTAGCTAACTATAATTCCCACTCCTGTCCAGCTGATGGCGATTGCCCTTATTAATTATTGTCTTGTTTTGTCTTCTCTTTGTCACCGCTGCTTACAGTTGCAAAAATGTCACTGCAGCTGAGTGTGAGAAGTTTCTTTACATGGCCAAATAGTTGTGATATTATTAAGCTGCTTAGATTGTAAAGCGCTATAGAAATAAACATGAATTGAATTGTCCAAAGAGATTAGAATAATTGTGATGTTTCAGCTCATTTTAAACAAGTAGTTTGAACAAGCAGCAATAATCCTTTTTTGAGTGTATCTGACATATAATAGCAAATTATTTAATTAATTCATGTTTTTAGCAGTGTTTATTAGCAGTTTAATAATGCTGTTTTAATAATCATTCACTGTTTCAGATCTAGAATTTCTGTCTTAAAATATAAAAAAAGAAACCATTCACCTGTTTATTATGTGAAAATGAACAGATAATTATTAAATAATGTCCCAATAATTTCTCTAAATCACCCATAGCCATGCTACAGTTTTCGTTTCTCCAATGCTGATGTCTGTGTGTGTGGATCACGTTTAGCCTTCTTTATGAGAACCAAATGTTCCCACAAAGATTGTAAAACCTGAAATCAGCTACATTTTGGGGAGCAGCCAACAGTCGCTGACTCTATGAAGGCAAAAAAAAACTCAATAGGTATGTTAAAAAATGTCTTAATTATGATTTAAATATGCTGAAAGATTTGTGTAATGGTCAACCAATGTAAATAGAAATGATCCATCATCACAAAACAGCAAGATGAAGAACTCACAATGTAACAGAAAGATTCTTTCTTCCACAGTAGGCCTACGATGTATGTCAGGGTAAAACAAATAATTAAAAAGAAAAAACTCTCTTTTTTCGGTTCATTGGTTGTCGATTGAATGTAAGCAGATCTTTAAGGGGGAAAAATGAAACATGCGCACGGATGAATCATTCGCAATATGATCAATAACATGCATTTAAAAATAGATGAGGTGAAATTGCATTTCATGCCAGCTTTAATGTGTTTTCCTCTCTCAAATATGCTCTTAGTTTCTATTCATAGTCAATGGTAATCAACAAAAGGCACACTACAGATATTCTCCAGAAAAATCTCCTACATGAGTGATCAAGGTCAAGCAGTTAGCATGCGCTTGACTCTGAGCAGCGAGTTAAACAGACCAGTGTCTGTCAGCTCAGAGGCCGGAGACTGTTAGAGTCGAGCTGACAGAGAATTTTAATAGGCCACGAGCACAAGTTTGATAATCTAGAGAAGACAGCTTTGATTTGCCTTTATTGGTTTGGGGGCTTGATTAAATCAGAGAGCTGTGTGGCTAAGCTAACAGATGAGTGTGCATGAGAGGGGTGTGTATGTGTATGTGTGTGTGTGTGTGTGTGTGTGTGTGTGTGTGTGTGTGTGTGTGTGTGTGTGTGTGTGTGTGTGTGTGTGTGTGTGTGTGTGTGTGTGTATGCACTGTCTTGAGGAAAATTTTATGGATTACTAGATCTTTATGATATGAAGTTAAATCAGAGAATTCACCTCAAAATCCAGTTATCGACTCGGCTGTTCTTTAGATGTCTGTTATCTCACCTATCTGATTTTAATTAGTTAGCCCAGAGAAATTTAAAAATGAAAATGGATTTTTCATAAAAATCATAAAGTCTCGAATCAATAGCTGTGAGGTAGCTCTGTGTAACTCTGAAGATAAATGCGAATGTGGGTTAGAGAGAGCGCCAGCTGTGGAAATGTGTGTGCGCCCGTATCTGAGAAATGGGATTTTTGTTCATTTTAATAGTACTCAACACTTCAAAGATAAATTAAGCTTGTACTAAGAAAGTAATAATAGTTGCTCTTTGTAAATATGTGTCAAATTGTTTTCTAACCAGGCAACAAGCTATCCTGGGCTGCGTTTCTCAAACAATGACATAACTCGTTGCTGAACTATCATAGTATGATGCATCATTTGAGAAAAAAACGTTGTGTTTTCCAAAACCGTAGATGCGTTGTCGCAGATCCATCGTTTGAACTACGTTAGTTATAACCAGGGCTTGACTTTAACTTTTTTGATCACCAGCCACTGTGGCTAGTAGTTTTCCAACATTACTAGCCACTCACTATTTTCACTAGCCACAATTTTGTTTTTTGGGAAAATATATTTTATATGCATGAATTTGACTTTGACATGCTAAATTTACTTGATTTAGATGTTATGTCCACATGCCTCCTCATTCATTTCACTTTTTGTGTGTCGTGTATGAGTTTACCCAATGAGCATGAGCAAATAGATTATGGTTTTGTAGTGTCGTATTACAATTAGTTTTTATTTCACATGACTTTTCAGAGCTCAAAATTAAAGATTTACTAAATTTATCTCTGACCATAGTATAAATAAATAAATAATTATTTCTTAGCCACACATTTTAAATGTGTCAAAGCAAGCAAATATAGCTGTATACTATACTTTTTATTTAACAAAACGTTTCTTAAAAAAAAAAAAAAAAAACATTCATTGACATTAAAAAAATAATAATAATTGTTGTCATGTATCTAAAATAAGCACAGCAATCTGTCCTGGCTAAAGACCCCAGATCACCAGTTAACTACACATAAATGGGAAGTTAATATCCTATTAAAGCAATGTTATTGTAAAAAAAATTATAATTAAACCACACTAACAAAAATAACTGTAAGCAAAAGAAAGCAGGTAAAAAATCTACAGTGTGACAATGAATGATGGATGATCACGCACACATAGTTAATGTTAGGCCTATTAATAATCTGATTAAAGAATGGTCAAAGCGAAAGCAACCTGTGATGAAGCTCTTGAAAGCAGCAAGACTGTGAGTCCATGAGCATAACTTTTTGTCTTGTCTATTTGACAGAGAACCGATCACACCAGTTGCTTTTCTAGGCACAGTTGCTTCAAGCAAGGCATAGGGCTGTTGGCGCGAGTGTTCATTCTCTCATTCGTTATTCACCTGCTTTCTTTTGCTCGTGCCAACACAATTATTTTTGTCAGTCATGCTGCATTTCGATTCTAAGAGATCGCATTTGCATGTATTTTGGGCCACCTTTATTGTCGAAATAAGAAAACTACAATTTAAAAATTATTTTCAACCAAAGTGGCTAGTGGGAGCGGCTGTCTATCCCGCCACCGCTGAAATCTACCCGCATTTGGCGGGTTGGCGGGTGTTAATGTAAAGCTCTGGTTATAACGTTAAATACCCATAATGACGATCTAAACGGGGTGGAGTAACAACTTCTTTAGAGAAAAACTCCATTATTTTTTGTGCAAATTATTGCTTTACACGCACACGCATTTTAAAAAAAATCTATATTAGTTTTGGTAGAAAAGATGCACTCGTTTTCCATATTAATAGAAATATATGTAAACGGCACATATAGGCCCAATGCTTCCTTTACAAATATAATTGAGAACATGCCATATTCTATTCTAAAACATAAAACCACTTAGTAACACATATTATAATCTTATATATAAATCATGTAAATTGTTAGGCTAATGGTTGTAATTTACAGTAGGCTATTAAGAAATTAAGAAAAATCATACTTAATAATAATAATAGTTATTATTCTTATTACCAATTTATTCTTCTTCTTCTTCTTCTTCTTCTTCTTCTTATTATTATTATTATTATTATTATTATTATTATTATTATTATTATTATTACTATTATTAAGTTGGCTGAAGGTCGCTGGTTCGAGCCTCGGCTGGGTCAGTTGGCGTTTCTGTGTTCGCGTGGGTTTCCTCTGGGTCCAAAGACACTCGGTATAGGTGAATTGGGTAGGATTAATTGTGCATAGTGTATGTGTGTGAATGAGAGTGTATGGATGTTTCCCAGTAATGGGTTGCAGCTGGAAGGGCAGTTCATTCCGCTGTGGTGACCCCAGATTAATAAAGGGACTAAGATAAAGAGAAAATGAATGAATGAATATTATTACGTAGGATATTGTTTATTAATCCAACAGTCCCATGTCATATAGGCCTACAGTACAGATACATTTCTTAATAAATAACCTACTATAAATTAAAAGCATTTACGTATGCTATATTTTTTTGTTTTCAAAAGCTTTGGAGTCTTAGGTAACGTAAATTCAGCTTTTAAATAATAGGTCACCAATAGCTGTCGTCAAGAGCCACAGCTGCGTTCAAAATGGCATAAATGTTTTCAAAGTCCACTGTGAAGGGAGCGCAATTGTCAAAATTAAGATCATTAAAACTGAAGTGTAAAAAATACTTTAACAGCAAATTAAGAAGTTTTTGAATGTTCATTTGAACGACGGATTCGGGAAACAGCAATTCAACGAACTATGTTTGTAATGATGCAATTTGCGACCTTAGTTGGTTAACGATGGTTTTCGGAAATGCACGCCAGTTTAGCTTTACTATGTTGGTAGATTTCAGAAATATTTTATAATTTCTTTTTGTGTTTTCTTGGCTATATACTCAATGGTTTATTTTATCAGTTTGTATTAATTTATTAAAGTTTATTTGTATAGCAATTAGTATAGTATCCTTCTCACGCACACATTTCTTAGCATTTTCCTTTTCTTATATTCATTGTCTTGTTTTGGCCTTGCTTTGTTCATAACAACAGCATTAAAATTACATAAGAATAAATGAAACTGCCCTAAGACAGGACTATCTGTGCAGAAACAAATGATACATTTAATAAAAGCAAAGATTTGGCCATTAGATATATCCACAACTAATTCTCTAGCTTACCCACCATAGTGACATCAGAGCCAGTGTAGATCCCAGAATAACTGGCTGAGGTAAGGCTGCTCTCTGTGAATTATGTAAAGGTGGAACACTCCTAACGCCCTGTAGCTCACATCGCTAAAGTCATTCTGAAGACATTATCATCACACTGTCATGATCAAAAGAATATAAATAATATGAAATAATATTTGAATCTGAACAACTAAACTAATATAAAAAAAAAAAAAAATCTCTCTAAATGATTACATTTTGTGACACAGTAAAGTTTGGTTCTCTGCCATGACTCTATATGTAAGAAATTGTATGGAGTGATATAAACTGTGAAGCAGTTTCTTTAGTGATACTTGTAAAAGATTGAATGGCTCAAAGATCTTGTAAGCCAATCAAATTCGTATTAATGTTAAATCAATATTACTGTTTGTACACATTTTGTAAGGTAAATGTACTGTAGGCAGAGACTTACTTTCAAAACTATAAATGCTTAATATTTTGAAAAGAGCATACATTCTGAATATATTCTGTAAGCATTGTTTTGATTTACCTTATTATTGTGCTTTTGTGATTGTCTACTTCGTTTAATTCCAAGTGCTTCAGTACTCAAATTGCAAATTCCTATTTGTTTAAGCTAGTGAATGTGCACTTTCAATTATGAAATACATTTATTTGTGTGTGTAATTCTCGTTACAGGAGCATGGTATTCCTGTAGATCTGGGATATGCTGTGGCCCCTCATCATTCTGGAGTTTATCCAGTGCACATTCAGCTGTATGAGGCTTGGAAGAAAGCATGGGGAATACAAGTGACCAGCACCGAGGAATATCCACACCTCAAACCTGCACGCCACCGCAAGGGGTTCATTCATAACAACATCATGGTACAGAAGAAATACACACATCTTATGTACTGTATTGCATTCATCTGATATTTTAATGTGGAAACATAAATGGAATTGTCCTGCAATGAAAAAAAATGCAGAACCAATAAATCACACACCTGAAAGTTTAATATTAGGGAATATTAATATTAGAAAATATAATAGTTAATATTTGACTTTCACCTCCAACCAAACTGTCCTGTGAAATACAATATATTAACATAAAAATAATTCCAATTTATGATGATAACACACAATAATGGTGTTTCTACACATATTTTAAACATCCCCAATCATTTTTAGGATGTGGAATAAAGTGATTTTTTTTTTAAACCCAGGGAAAGAAATACATTACAGACTTGAAAGTTAATATTACAGAGTATTAACATTAGAAAATTGAATCGTTTAATATTTGATTTTCACACCCACTGGCAGTATAATAGATCCTGTTCTCAATAACTGATTAAAAATGTAGCCCGTTATTATAATATACTGTTTCTAGCTAACCAAAAAGAACTTTTGGTTTGGAACTGGCTATGCTAGCCAGCTAAAAACACACATTCATGCATAATAGTCTCTTTTCGCATTTCTTAATAGCTGAAGGCGTCATGGTTGGGTAAACTTAGAGCGCAGTAAATGGGAGAACACAACAAATATATTTTTTACAGCCCTATTTGCTGAAATAATAAAAGAAAAACTCCACGATGGTGCTATCAAGACTTTCAGAAAAAGGGAAAATTGTGTAAGACTGATGACGGCAGGGCAACGCAGTGGCGCAGTAGGTAGTGCTGTTGCCTCACAGCAAGAACGTCGCTGGGTCGCAGGTTCGAACCTCGGCTGGGCTGGGTCAGTTGGCGTTTCTGTGTGGAGTTTGCATGTTCTCCCTGCGTTTGCGTGGGTTTCCTCCGGGTGCTCCGGTTTCCCCCACAGTCCAAAGACATGCAGTACAGGTGAATTGGGTAAGCTAAATTGTCCATAGTGTATGAGTGTGAATGTGTGTGTGGAAGTTCCCAGAGATGGGTTGCGACTGGAAGGGCATCCGCTGTGTAAAATCGTGCTGGATAAGTTGGCGGTTCATTCCGCTGCGGCGACCCAGCAAGGGACAAAGCCGACAAGAAAATGAATGAATGAATGAATGATGACGGCAGCCATAAGAGAGAATAATGTCTAATTTACTGTCAGCCCCATAAACGCTGCATTAAAAACACTTTGCATAAGCGGTAATTTTGTAAGCTTTTTTGTAGTTTGACACAAAGATGATATAATACATACATAAATTCATATAAATGTTCATATGTTTTTTTGAAAATCTAAATATTAAAAACTATTTAAGATTATGATGACCGTTAAACGTATCATAACAGTCTTGTGAAAAGGGTCCATATTTGTGATGGTGGACAGGGCTCCGTCTTACGCTTTGCATGGTAGATTTGCAAAAAGTTGCTACACAGGTAGTGCTGTTGCTGTGAGACTTGCCTGTAGGAGACTGCCAAAATACAAGCAAAGGCTAGTATAGCAAATCAATGAAACACACACTCTCCAGAAGAATTAATGACGACACACTGAGACTCAGATAAAACTCCCCACAGTGCATTCACTACAGTCAAATCTATTAGTGCTACATACTCTCTAAAATTTTGGCTAGATGTCCCTAACCGCAGTTTTGAATCAATTTTTTAAATAGCTTTTTTCCATTCCTGTCTACTTTTTATGGTTTAAGGCTTTTTGGTTATCCAAAGGTTTCACTTTAAGTGATAGTTCATACTTTTAAATTAAATTTCACTTATTATTTACTCACCTTCATATAATGTTCAAACCCAGGTGAATTTCTAAACACAAACTGAAATGTTAAAGGGCACCTAGTTTACCCCTTTTTCAAGATTTAGGATAAATTTTTTGTGTCTCCAGACTGTGTCTGTAAAGTTTCAGCTCAAAATAGCCCTCCGATTATTTATTATACCTTTGTGTATTTTGGACATTTGAGCTGTTTTCACTTTCTGGCTGTTTTGGTGCCTGTGCCTTTAATGCAAATGAGCTGCTTCTCCCCGCCCACCGTTCCCACATGCGTGTCATAGCCAAAAAGATCGCTCGCTATTGCTATGATGTGTGTAGCTTCTTCTGCTGTGTCTCATGCATAAGCAGCACAGTATCAGACAAGAATGAAGCAGATCTCCCTTACTACAGTAATAACTTTACCAGTAGTTATTTGAAGTATTTGTTGTGGAGTTAATCCAAGACTTTCTACAACAACGAGTCACATACAAAGTCGTTATAAAGCTCGCTTATACACACACACGCGCGCACGTTTAGCTTTGCACTGTTTTTGCATAGCAAATGTGACAGGATACTCGTTAATATCCAGTGCTGTATGGACATCTGTTATGTTAATGTACAAAATAAACCTGATTTAAGTCCATGAACCGAGATTGAAGCGTCTTCTTTTATAATTGTACTGACACTATATATTACAAACATGCACTGTTTTAGAAACGTTTTAAACTTGTAAAACTCATTCTTGAGGTGCTGCTGAACACTGAAGAGATCGTTTAATCCCGGTTGCTTTGCGCACGTCTTGTCTTGTAGATATGATTACACGCGTTATTGTGGAGACTTGTTAATACGCAGCTGTCAATAAATTCGGTGGGCGGAGAAACTGCACTCCCGCGTTATGTTGTGGTCAGCCTCAAAATGGGAGGGATTTGGATCCTATATTTAACGTCAGAAAAAAAAAGAGAGAGACTTATTGTCTTTATATCACTCCAATATTACTGTGGACACACTATACATACACACAGTTCTGTCCAAACATCTTACAAAAGAGGATTTTCATCATAGGTGCCCTTTAAGCAAAATGTGTGGTGACAGTCTACAGCAGGGGTTTTCAAACTTTTAGGACACACGTCCCCCCAAAGTTTGTCCAATTTCACTTGTGCACCCCCCCCCCCTCCCCCTAACCAAAATTATAATCCATGTGCAAACATCATTCACATATATTACTTGTTGCTTTAAATTGTGTAGCATTAATTACTTTGAAACATAAATATACAGCTTACCTGATTCGGTGTGATGGCTGAGCCTATTTCCGTGGTTTGATTCCTGACACGACTAACCGTAAAACATTTTCCACTGTCAATAAGCGTGAGACATAGCATACTTGCTTTTGATGTACGTACATACAGAAAATGTTGCTTCACAAATCCAAGTTCGCAGAGCCCTGATGGTGTGGTTGAGTCAAACATTGAGTACATTTACATGGGCAACAATACTTTAATATGATTAAGACAATACTCTGATTAAGAGTCACCATGAAAACAGCGATTTTTGATGCCCTTAATCCGACTAAAGTCTTAACTGAACGAAACATAAATGAAATTAAGACATGTGGAGTATGCATATATTAGTGGCATTATTGAAGTAAACACCGTAATCAAACTATTACTGTCATGTAGGACTTTTCGCTGCATTTTGCGACAAGATCCACACACATGGCTGTCAGTAAAAGACCGTACACACACACACACGCACACACACATCACGAACAGTGTTGCCAGATTGGGTGGTTTTGAATTTGCATTTCGGCGGGTTTTGGATAGCTTTTGGGCTGGAATCAGTCAGCTACATCTGATAACACTGATCACGAAATGCAGAAGTTTTCTTCTTTCTATTTGGCGTGCGGTATTAAAACATCTTCCACCAGACCTTACTAAATATTTGCATCTAATACCCCAGTTTGTCATGGGGGCATGAATGAAAAATTCATGAGTGAAAGTGCCGAACTGCAGTTAAAGTCGAAAAATTAAAGATGAAACACCCAAAATGACATGAGCCTCTGCAGGAAACGTGGATAGCCTGTTGACGCAACATTCAAAAAGCACTTCACGTAACACCTTAATTATATTATTGTCTTATTCAGATTAAGGCAAATAACTATTACTGATATCCATGTAAAGGTAGTCTGTATGTCTTTATGTCGTATGTCTTCGAAGTAAGTGAAAGATCCAGAAGGGCATTCACCGTCATTCATTTTAAAAAGCACCCGCTCCATTTTATTTGCATATATTTTACTCGAACGCATTAACTCTACAGGTGCCTGATAGTTAGCTGTGGAACTAATGTTAATCAGATTCACTCTAGTGAACGCATAAAAATCGTCATCATAATTTACTCGAGTGCACGCCTCAAATTCTCGCGCCCTTCTTAATAGGTGCTGGCGCCCCCATGATGGGGCGCGCCCCACAGTCACAACCCAGCACAGAGAAACACCCATTCCCTCTCTCATTCACACACACACACACACACACACACACACACACACACACACACACACACACACACACACACACACACACACACACACACACACACACACACACACACACACACACACAGACACACACATACACACACACACACACACACACACACGCAATAACTATGGCCAATTTTTTTTTATTTGACCTACTTCACCTATACCTCATGTCTGTTGATTGTAGAGGATAACTCAATTAAAATGTAATGTATAACAGTCATCCCAAGTCACCCGGGAGTTCCCAGAGTCTCCCGCATTTGCATAGAGACTCCCCGATGTCCGCAAACAAATGATAAACTAGCAGAAATCGCAGTGCACCCCCTCCCCCTACTTTTCACATATGTCGCACACCCCCACTATCGATCTTCACATACGTCGCAACACCCCTCCCCCCCCACCTCCCACCTCCGCACATTTCCTGCAAACTCCCCCAAATCATCTATATCCCCCAACACCCACTCCCCGTAAATGACTTTTTGGGATGTCTAATATAAGCTTATTTTATTTCAGTTAATTAGATAATAATTTACTTGATGCATTAAAATAACTAAACTAAATTAAATTAAATGAAAATCAAATTATTTAAAACTATATGGAGATATTTATCAAATCTAATAAAAAAGCATATTGTATATATTTTACAGTATGTTTTTAAGTCTTTGCCTTAAATTGCTAAAATTAAATTTAAATTAAATTTAACCTTCATTCATTCATTTTCTTTTCGGCTTAGTCCCTTTATTAATCTGGGGTCGCCACATTGGAATGAACCGCCAACTTATCCAGCACGTTTTTACGCAGCCACAACCCATCTCTGGGAAACATCCACATTCCACACATACTCATTCACACTCATACACTACAGACAATTTAGCCTACCCAATTCACCTGTACCGCATGTCTTTGGACTGTGGGGAAAACCGGAGCACCCAGAGGAAACCCATGCAAACACAGGAAGTACATGCAGACTCCACACAGAAACATCAACTGACCTAGCCGAGGCTCGAACCAGCGACCTTCTTGCTGTGAGGCGACAGCACTACCTACTGTGCCACTGCGTAGCCTTAAAATTAACCTAAACTAACCAAAAAAAAAGTAATTAAAAACTTATATTTATATATATTTGAATGTTTGTTATACATTTAAACATTACAATTGCAAAAATCACTCAAGAATATTTTAAAAATGCAGTCATAAAAACTATAGTAATATCTCAATGATAACTGTCACATTGGCTCACTCACAAACACACAGGTCTCAGTGTCCCGATTCGCATACTTATACTATGCCCTAAAAGTATGTACTTTTTTGTGAAGGAAAAATATATACTTTTGAGCGTGTAACAGAAGAGTACTTAAGCTTTGGGACATACTACTTCCTCGTTAACAGATCGTTGTATTGCTTAGTTATGAGCCCTGTCATCCACATTCCTTGCATATTTAATTGCCTATCTTCTTGGAGAAGCAGCAGCAGGTTAATCTGCCATTGGCGAGTCTTTCATGAAGAGAAATCTCCTCAGGTCTTTGGATAATTACTGTATGCATTCAGACGGTAATGTTCAAATACGTCATACAGTCATACAAACTTCTTTACCGAAGCCTCTCTACTTGACGCTTGGTATCACACATCCATCATGTTTGTAGTTTATTTACACTTTTCACCCGCATTTGTAGTTCTAATCGAATTCACGTCCAACGCGCAATGCACTGTGGGCAATATCAAATTTTTATAATAGTAAACCATCCTGTAACCTTTTGCATGCTCCTTTTCAACATACTACAATTTGGCACATACTATTTCTATTTTCAAATACTATTTAGGACGGATAGTATGCGAATTGGGACACAGCAATAAGGTGCGTTTGACGTCTTTGAAGCTGTGCATGGTGGTTAGAAATTTTGTCCAGCTTGACGCTGCGCTGACACCACATGACTGTCACGTGGCATCAAAGTACCACAACAGTGCTCCAAGATCAGACGATTGATTCAGCCGGTGCAGCATCTGAAGAACAACTGCAGGAGCTGTGCTTACGACATCAATATTACACGATTGGCTGAGATCACCGCATGACAACAACCACGTGCGTTTCAGGTTTATTATTAGATAACTTACGTTTCACAAACTTCCAAACAAACAACTTTTTATGCCATCTCTATCTTGTACACATCATGCTTAATAAAAGACAAATCATCTTTTTTGTTAAGTGAAGTTTATTTATAAACTAATTTCGAGAGGATCACGTGCTTATGATTGCTAGCGGCTGGACCCACATTATCCAAATCACCATGCACCAATCAGATGATCCCTAAGCTACTATAAATACCCCGGGTTTCATATCACTGCTATCTTCGCTTTGAAGAATCCCCCCTTCCACCCCTACTCCTTCCCTTTTCTAGATGGGTGACACGGTGGCCCAGCGCTTAGTGCTGTTGCCTCACAGCAAGAATGTTAATAGTTCTAGGCTTTACCAAACCAGCTCACGTGGGTTTTCCCCGGGTCCTCCGGTTTCCTCCCACCGATTAAAAACATGCAACCTAAATAATTGATTGATCAACTTTATAGACTTGCTCCCTATCTAGTACTTATCTCGTTAAAGAGAACTACTATCTGCACTTCAAACACTACGAAGGGGGAGTTCTCGAGATCTACCTAAGCTCGATCTTCCCTCTCGCCTTGCAACGGGAGGGAGCCCCGGGCTCGAGGATCTCATGAGCTCAGGGCTCTCTCCCGGTACAGCATGCCAAACAAGCTTTATAATTAATCATCAGCTAAGTGTGAACTCTTGAAATAATTTGTTTATAAGCCTAGATTGTTTGCATAGGTTTATTTTCGACTTTTTTCATACAGACCCTTTACTGTATACAGCTCCATATACGATTTAAATTATATATTTTTAGTGAATAACCAAATATCAACTTAAATAAATCTTACAGACTTGTAATATAATAGTCATCATTGATCATGCCACCCCTATAATGTTTTCTTAACAAATTGAGATAAATAATTATTCTATAAATAATTATAGCTATAAAATAGTTCTAAAATAATTTATATATTCATAAAATAGTTTTATCCTGTCAAGCCGTTTATTGTTGGACTTTCCCCTAGTCCCCCAGGTTCAAAGATCGGTCAGAGGCTTTAAATAAGTTTAAATTAATTTAATGAATCAAATGGATAAAGCATACAGAGCGCTCTGGGCTGCAGAATAAACCCTTTACAGTATGAGGTTTACATGTGGGCATTTCACAATACTCTCTAACCCTAGCAACCAAATATGTATCGCCGATTTCTCTTCCGATTTTGGGGGCACTTCAGTAAGAAAGATCCTCCATCCAAATCAGTTCAATCTTCAGTTGTTAGGCAGAACAGCAAATCTGTACAGAAAAAGTTACGCATACACATAACAGAGCCTGCAAGAAAGTGAGCTTGAGCTCCTCCCGCACCGTGATTGTTCCTGTAAATGAGCACACTCTGGAAGAAGAGATGTAACATTCTGTTGATAACAAGGAGTTAACTTCTCGGTTATCAGTCACACAAAGGCACAGCTGTTATGGAGCAAAATGATATGAGGTTAAGCATATAAGATTATAGGAGGATAAACGCATCAGCATAAGCTCATGTAATTATTTAAAAACAGAATTAAACTATTAATGCAAGGATTAGTCTATTAATGCATAGGATGAAGTTAACATCATCAAAAACTCCTTCATTATACAGAAATTTAAAAGTAACATTGATTTATCTAACTTTTCCACTGAAAATGTCCTTTTGTTCAATCTTTTTGGATTGATGTGATTGGATTAATAAATAAATAAATAAATAAATCATTGATCTCACCATGGGATCTATCATCACGCAGCAAACTACGAGCCCTGAGGTGTTCGACATGACAACTTCGTTTTCAGCTCCGCCCCCGCCTGTGCTCGGCTAATCTCGTTGATTGTCGGCTACAGCCGTGGTTCAAGTCGAATGCACCTATAAACACACCATACTCCTTACAACAACAAAATAGCATTTTTTTCTGTTTCTTTTTCTTTTGCTTGTTTTCCATTCCTTTGCATCAAGATGAATTCATATTTGTAAAGGCAGTAATATATAGATGAAGATTATGACCTACACAACTGGTAGATTTGGCTATATTTAAACTTGAAACAAGAAATATTCATTTTGCAATGGAAAAAATTCATTTCAATATTTTGACGCTGGATTTTAGAAAAACTAATTAAGAAATGAGTTTTTCGAGCGCAATCTCTTTCAAAACTGCTGGATTTAATGCAGCCTTTCTTTGGTTCTTAAGAGCATCATGCCTTGTTTTTGAAGTTCAGACAAACAAATTAGGGTACTCTCTTTTGTTAGCGCCCTGGCCCACTACAACATCTCTTTCTTTGTTCTTTCTAGTGAATTAGAGATGTGTCACAATCGCTCATTCAAAATACAAAAGAACAAACGTTGACAGGCCCAACTCAAATCAGCGTTGTTTTATGTGCAATTTAGCTGTCATCATCATCTACAATGTTTAGATTCTAGAAAATGACAGATGTTTTACAGCAAGTGTTTCTGAGTCCAAATCTCTCCTTTTTTATCATTATACAGCGGATGCAAAAAAACAGATTTCAGGTCAGTTGTTCAGACACCTGCGGCCTAATTACTGGCCTCCTCTGTGGGAGCATGACAGGTCTGAGATCAGAGATGCAGAGCCCTGGATCTGTGGTGCTTAAACATGAGCTATGAAGCCTGTCAGAGGGTTACAGGGTCTGCAATTCAGCAAGTCCACGACGCACCATACAACTAACTGCTCCTTTCACAAACCTCCACAATAATATACTGACAGGGCAAGTTACATTCAGAGAGAAGAAAGAGGCTGGCAGAAAAGCGAAGAGGAAGGACAAAGCGCATGAATAGAGTCTCATAAATTTTCCGGGGCTGCTGGTGGGACAGGCAGTTTAGTGTGTTTGCACTGGAATTGAATTTTAGGAGATGGAGCAGATTAAAATATTAAATCAAGGCCACATGCGTGCAGAGCAATTGTTCTGCGCCTGTCAAGTCTGCGTGTGTGTGGGTTTTATGGCACACGTTTGGTTGAACATGTTTGCCACACAATGCTGCCAATAAAACACAGAGAGAGATGTTAAAGTGGGGAAAGCAATTAAGTTTAAGTTAGATGGCAAGATTGGACCGAGTCCCAAAGATCTGTTTCTGCTCAATCAAGCAGTCTGAAAACAAGCATATGGGTGATGAAAGCTCTTATCGGTGCATTAGAGGCCGGTGTGTTTGTGGGTGTGTTCATGTAATAGATTTTGCTGTTTTAGCAGTTTGCTGGAGGATGTATGGCTGCCTGTCTGATATTTACACACTGTTACCGTTTGAGAAATTGACTCTGTTGTTCCTTATTAATGTACCAGCGTTGCTCAACCTGCTTCTCTCTCAGTCTGCCACACCAAAAGAATGATTTTAAAGGTCTCTTGTGCTCAGCAAGGCAGCATTCATTTTGATTAAAAATACAGAATAAATAGACTTATATATTGGCATATTAATGCTATCGTTATTTTCTAATTTTGTTTATTTCCAATAATTCTGGTGATGCTAAAGCTGAATTTTCAGCAGCTATGACTTTGTCACTTGATCCGTTAGAAAATATCTCTGAGTTGTCTGATTTTTAAAAGATTAAAAATCAAAAGTATAAATTACAAACACAAACACACACATTTATAATATAAAAAACGAAATGAATCCTTCGTGGCATAGATTCAACAAGGTACTGGAAATATTCCTCAGAGATTTTGGTCCATTTGGATGGTCCACCATCCAAATGTCGCAGCAGAAATCAAGACTCATCCAACCATGTTTTTCCAATCTTCTATTGTTCAATTTTGGTGAGTCTGTGCCAATTGTAGCTTCAGTTTCCTGTTCTTAACTGACAGGAGTGGCACCCTGTGTGGTCTGCTGTAGCTCATCCGCCTCAAGGTTGGATGTGTTGTGCGTTCAGAGATGCTTTTCTGCATAGCCCGGTTGTAACAAGTGGTTTTTTGAGTTACTGTTGCCTTTCTATCAGTTCGAAGCAGTCTGGTCATTCTCCTCTGACGTTTGGCATCAACAAGGCAATATTTCAAAACAATATTTCCTTTTTCGGAACATTCTCTGTAAACCCTAGAGATGGTTGCGCATGAAAATCCCAGTAGATCAGCAGTTCTGAAATACTCAGACCAGCCCCTCTGGCACCAACAACCATGGCACCACATCCAAAGTCACTTAAATCACCTTTCATCCCCATTCTGATGCTCAGTTTGAACTGCAGCAGATAGTCTTGACCATGTCTACATGCCTAAATGCATTGAGTTGCTGCCATGTGAGTGGCTGGTTAGAAATTTGCGTTAACAAGCAGTTGGACAGGTTTACCTAATAAAGTGGCCGGTGAGTGAATGTCAACAAACAAAATATATATATAGTGGTAATTTACCCAGAACTTGTTTTAAAATGTCCTCAGTTCAAAACAGCTCACCAGAATGAATTTTATGGGGAAGTTTTTTTGGCTAAAGCCGAAGTCACACTAGAGTTTGAGCTTGCAAAATTCTGTCGTACGGTGCTGCGAAAAGGGACAGGATTAAACATGATGATTAGACATTAAAAAAGTGAGCGATTGCTCCATGTTTTAAATTTCTGTTCAGAGAGGTCATGTTTTGATCCTGGATTGGTCTCACGCAGTCAAGTGAAGCGATTTCGCAAGTCAGAGTTCACCAAGTTTGACCTTTGCACCGCAGCAACCTGCAAAATCTGACTCATGACCCTGCGTTTCCGGTCTGACGCATTCATGTGTGTTTGAATGGAAGTCTATGGAGGGAACCCTGTTTCTGGAGGTCTACCTTCCTGCAGATTTCAGTTACAACTCATATCAAACACACCTGTCTGTAATTATCAAGTGCTGTTTAGGTCCTAATTAATTGGTTCATGTGTTTTATCAGGGTTGTAGCTGAACTCTGCAGGAAGGTAGATCTCCAGGAACAGAATTTAGCACCCCTGCCCTAAAGTATACCCTCTTATGTGCAATGTCGCGAGGTGCTGTCCATGGTGGTGATGCTGAATTGTTTGCAGCAGATGGAAAAAGTGCAAAGAACTGTTTACTTAATTCTGATCCAGTTTTTTGCAAGTCAGCTGATATCAATATGCAGGGTAATTTGCTTTTTAGTGAGTGGCAATTCGTTTTTCAATTTTACTTTCAATCTATTCATCACAGGTTCTCTGTGTAAGAGTAATATATTTCACAAGAGAAGAT
Source organism: Danio kyathit (assembly GCA_903798195.1). Lineage (NCBI taxonomy): Eukaryota > Metazoa > Chordata > Actinopteri > Cypriniformes > Danionidae > Danio > Danio kyathit. The sequence goes on along the minus strand of LR812519.1, from coordinate 28,058,801 downwards.
ATTTAGCAATAGGCTCAGCATCTATTAAACTAAAATTTTTCAATCGTGATCTCTTCTCCTTACTTTCCAGTCTCAACCCATCATCAGTGAAATCCTGCTGGAGGCTGGATGCACAATTGTGAAGTTATTTTCCAGACTGCTTTTAAAATGAATTTTACATATATACAGTATATATATATATATATATATATATATATATATATATATATATATATATATATATATATATATATATATATATATATATATATATATATATATATATATATATATATATATATATATATATATATAAATATATATATATATATATATATATATATATATATATATATATATATATATATATATATATATATATATATATATATATATATTATTTAACTATAGCCCATTACTGGCATTTTTATAATTTTTTATTCACTTTTTTTACTTATTTTATTGTGTACTTAACGTCAACTTATCATCAAGCTACTGTATATGCTAGTTACAACATTTTCAAGCTGAGTACCATCAGAAGTATTAATCATTATAAGTGATAGTGTGGGCTATATAAAAATCCTGTTTTGTTTTATCTTTTTTTTTCAATCTAACTTTTACTTATTAAGGAGAAAAGTCTGAAATTATTAAACTTGATATTTGCAGCTTTAAAGTGATGATGAGCATTGTTGCTAGCTTTTTAAAGAAAACACTTTAACCTAACTTCTTAACTACTTCATTTTTTTAAATATTATTTGACAAATCTAAACCTCAAAACAAAATATTTATTTGAAATAGTATGATTTTGATTTACAAATGTAAAATTGCTTGTGCCTGAATGCTTCAAAACTCTCTTAGGGCTTAAAAACATGCAAATAATCAACTCCATTATTGTTAAACTCTGCAGTAACTCCACAAGTCTCCTGTATTTTGAACAGTGGATATAATCCCAATATAATGTATACTGTAAATGTCTTGCTGTCAAGTTTCATCAATTTAAAGTGTCCTTGTTACATAATCGTATTACTTACTTGAAAAATATATAACTGACCCCAGGGCGACACAGAGGTACAGTGGGTAGCACTATCGCCTCACAGCAAGAAGGTCGCTGGTTCGATCCCCGGCTGGGTCAGTTTGCATTTCTGTGTGGATTTCTCCTTGTGTTCACGTGGGTTTCCTCCGGGTGTTCCGGTTTCACCCACAGTCCAAAGACATGCCCTATAGGTGATTTAAATAAGCTAAATTGGCCGTAGTGTATGTGTGGGTGTGAATGCAAGAGTGTGGGTGTTTTCCAGTGCTGGGTTGTGGCTGGAAGGCCATCCGCTGCGTAAAACACATGCTGAATAAGTTGGCCGTTCATTCCGTTGTAGCGACCCCTGATTAATAAAGGGACTAAGTTGAAAATGAATGAATGAATGACTGACCCCATTCTGAATGGTAGTGTATTTATCTCTTTTCGTTAACAAAAAGTTTTGTTCTTGTTTGCTTTAAGTAACTTTGTCTCAGATGTTAAATTGACCTTGAAATTGCTTAAATAAACAATAAAGAAACAAGCGTTGGCATAAAATATTAGCATTGAGCTATAAAATTATGGTTATGGTTGGGATAGTTTAGATAATTTGTTCTTGAAAGAGTATGATGAGAAATGTTGAAGAAATAAAAAACAAATTATTGTCTTTATTTAATCTCATTGCTGTGAGGGAAAAATCGGATATTAAAAAAAGTTAAATAAGAAATGTTGTTTACTTTATTGCTTTTTAGAAAAGAGGATTTTTAAATAATGTATTTTCTACACTCAGACACAATTACTACAACTGATACTTTCATGCCTCAAGCCTAAAAAAAGAAACACACACAGACCACACACTAAAAGTATATATAGCGCATATAAAAGTGGTCCAAGTTTTCTGCATTGTAGTATATTGTAAGCCAAACAATAGTGAACTTAGATTTCAGTCTGTTCCTCACACAATGCTCAAGGACAGCTTGACAAAGCTCATACATTTATATCTTTACAGTACATTGAAACTTGAAAGCTTCAGTCCACATTCATTGTAAATTACATAGAAAAGAGAAATTCTTGTGACAAGCTATAGCATTATAACATCAGTAACATGTTTTACGGTTAAGAGGAGAAGTGTGCTTGGGAAAAAGAGGGCGGAAAGGAGACTGAAGAGGGTTTTTTTATTGTTGTTGTCAAGTAGTAATTTTGTCACATTGAGGCACAGTTTGTTTTCTTGTTCTCTTTCTCTTTTCCTCTTGTCTGTCTTTTCCCATTTGTCACATATTATATTGAAGCTTTCAGAGTTTTCGCACTCAGAAATGATTCTGTTTTCTTTGACTGATCTAGACAGGAATTGAATGAATGACTATATACAGTATGTGAAGTTGTCCTTAAGCAATACCTGAATATAGATTCAATGACATACAGTAAGAGCTAATAAAGAGTCAAGGGTGTAACTAAAGTCGTCAGTTTTACAGTATGAGATAAACAACAAATAGTTTTATAATAAATTATTATTACTTGATTATGTTGCTTCTCTATTTCACCATGCAACATCTATAACTGCCATGTTCTGACTTTCCATCTTTTTTTGTTAATAGCATTACACTTTGAATTCAGTTGGCAATAATTTCAGTGCCTGAACATTAATTGCCCATCATGTTAGTTTTTTTTTTCATTACAATAGCCAAAAAACACTAGAATGGTGTTTTATATTTTGCTGACTTATGTATTTATCCCAAATGTTTTGAAGAATGTTGAAATCCAGCTGAATAAGCCATTTTAACTAGTGACATGGACTGTGTTCTCCTGTTTGACATGCTAATAATCTCATAATCTCGATATCCGGTTTGGTTTTACAGAAAACAGGGAAACACCAAAGACACTTTAGTATGTTGTGCATTTTATTAGACTGCACTATAACTTAGCAGCATTATAACACAGGGTGTTCGTGGGGTCTTAAAAAGTATTAAAAATTGATAAATCAATTATAAGAAAATGAAGGCCCTTAAAGGGTGTTAAAAAGTCTTAATCGCGTTTTTACGAGGTCTTCATTTTTGTGCAAAGACTCCAAAAAAGCATAAATATATATATATTTTCCTCCTAATATTAACAATGGCGTGCTCGATCCACACGAATAGTTCAAGCTGGGGTGCATCAGGCCAGGCTCCTTTGTCCGGGTGATGTCACATATTTTGCAACAAACGCGGGAAGGTGATGTGACGCTCTCCACATGTAGCAAAACCATAGAGTGAAACAGACGGCAAAATGGGAAGAAAAAAAGAAAAAAGAAAAGACAAAGTTTAAACAATGGCTGAATCCTGTCGCTGAAAACAACCATGTAATTTATTCTTTCAAGCTTTGTTTCTTTTGAGCTTATCTGAGTTCTGTTGCATGGTTGTGCTCCATTGATTTATTTAACTACAACTGTTTATTAACAACTGTTTATTAAGGTAAAGGTTTGATACTGATTAGAAATTGAAGTGGCCATAATGTCTTAAAATATTCTGAGAAGGTCTTTAAAAAGCCTTCAAAAGGTATGGAAATTATCTTTAGGATTCCTGCATATACCCTGTAACAGAATCCTAAAATGCATTTAATATGATAAAACTGCTATACGTTTGCCTCACGTGATCATGACTAGAAAGACCAGAAGTAGTAGACTGTGGCATAATAAAAGCTCTGCTTCATGAATAAAATAATATTAAATAGCCTTAACAAAAGCCTTACTACATGAAGGCTTCATACTATATGATAATAAATTTTAAATACTGGACGTAAGTTCATCCATGAACATCATACCTGCCAACACTCTTTTTCCCGAGAGTCTCCCGTATTTCAGACCCATCTCCCGTCTTGTTTTCCCGTCATCTCCCGGAACCCCCCTCCCGGAATTTATGAAATTTATGATAGCATTCAGAAAAGTTCTACTTTGCAACTTTTAATTACAAGCTGCAAGAGGACATGAACACTTTATTGCAGTAAATTGCAAAAATTACAGTTGAAGTCAGAATTATTAGCCCCCCTGTTTATTTTTTTCCCCATTTTCTGTTTAATGGAGAGAAGATTTTTTCAACACATTTCTAAACATAATAGTTTTAATAACTCATTTCTAATAACTGATTTATTTTATCTTTGCCACGACAGTACATAATATTTTACTAGATATTTTCAAGATACTTCTATACAGCTTAAAGTGACATTTTAAGGCTTAACTAGGTTAATTAGGTTAACTAGGCAAGTTAGGGTAAATAGGCAAGTTATTGTATAACGATGGTTTGTTCTGTAGACTATCGAAAAAAAAAATATAGCTTAAAGGGGCTAATAATTTTGTTCTTAAAATTGGGTTTTTAAAAATTAATAACTGCTTTTATTTTAGCTGAAATAAAACAAATAAGACTTTCTCCAGAAGAAAAAAATATTATCAGACATACTGTGAAATTTTCCTTGCTCTGTTAAACATCATTGGGGAAATATTTTAAAAAGAAAAATAAATTCAAAGGGGGGCTAATACTGTAATTCAGACTTCAACTGTACATGAATGCAGCTAAATTTAATCACTGCTTCGTAACAAAGCAAACAGTCTAATACTCTAAATCCGTGTTGTAGTACCTATATACTTATAGCAAGGTTTTTTCTTTTTTGATTTGGAGACCCAACATCCTAACATCGCTCACACTGCTTAGGTTGATATATGTGTAAACATATGGTATGTAAACTTAAGTAAAAAAAAAAAAAAAAATTAATTTTACCAGAGAGAAAAGTGCAGTTAAGAAAGCATCTGATAATGGAGATATGAATTGCACTAGCAAACATTCTAAACTCTATCCACTCTAAAAATGCTGGGTTGATGTAATCCAACGTTGAGTCAAATGTGGACAAATCCCCAAATATATTTATTTAAATTTAATTGAAAAGAAATTAAAGGCGACACGGTGGCGCAGTGGGAAGCGCTGTCGCCTCACAGCAAGAACGTCGCTGGTTCGAGCCCCGGCTGGGTCAGTTGGCATTTCTGTGTGGAGTTTGCATATTCTCCCCATGTTCGTGTGGGTTTTCTGCGGGTGCTCCGGTTTTCCCCACAGTCCAAAGACATGCGCTATAGGTGAATTGAATAAACTAAATTCGCCGTAGTGTATGTGTGTGAATGTAAAAGTGTATGGGTGTTTCTCAGTGCTGGGTTGCAGCTGGAAGGGCATCTGCTGCGTAATAACATATGCTGGACAATTGGCAGTTCATTCCGTTGTGACGACCCCTGATTAATAAAGGGACTAAGCCGAAAAGAAAATGAATGTATGAATGAATGAATAAATGAATGAAAAGAAATTAACTAAATGTTGGTTTTGAGCATATATGATCCAACACAGAGTTACAACAACCAGTATTTTTAGAGTGTACAGCTCTTTACAATAAGCAACTTTACAGTATTAATCCTCCAGGGTCTTAGGAAATTTTGGGGTCATTGTGGCCTTTGGATATGCTCTGACATTTGTGCTTATTTCTGCTACTCATAACATACCCTTGGCTATCATGTAATTGTATTTAATTCAGCACAAACTGGGATACAGTGATATGCCACAAAGATGGATGAATATGCTTGCATTTAAAAAAAAAATGCATGGTTATTATGTTTTAGGGAAAATAAAAGTCACAGACACAAAGCCAAAAATAATATACTAAATATTTCTGAACAAGACCTTTAAAAACGTATTGTTGGCTTGAATATTTACAAATATTTTCAAAATTTATGAAGCAAGAATAAAAAATTGTAAATTCTGTAAATCATTTTTTTTTTGTCATGATAGAAGTATGCAAGGGGAGGTGGAATGGGCCTTGCATAAATAGCTGATTCATGAATTGGGAGACAAAAGAACCTCCCTAATCAATGCTAATGTTGGGTAGGCAGGTGGAGGGTACTAAGAGCATCAACCTGAAGAAACAAAGAAATGTGAGAAAATGGACATATGAAAATGTCCTTGTAGGCTAGAATTGCATTTCACTTTCTACTACAAAGCAGCTCTTGTTATTGTTTGCAAAGTGGAAACGTTTTCCAATTTAAAAAAGGCGGAGCCCCTGAGCCACATGCACCTATATAATAAAGGTATAAGGTATAAGATATAAGGTATTTACCAGCCAGAGAAAATGTTTTCAGAAAGTTTACTTTGGCAAGTTATTTCAATCCAACTGCAAACAAACCAGATATCATAGCAGCTCATTCATTGATTTTTCTTGAACTGTATTGAGACCTTAAACTGCTGCCTGTGTGTGTTTGTGTTTGAGCAGGTTCTGCCCCGTCAGACATGCGGTTTATTCACACACACCATCTTCTATAAAGAGTATCCAGGTGGCCCTAAAGAACTAGACAAAAGCATTCGAGGAGGAGAGCTCTTTCTGACCGTCCTGCTCAATCCTGTGAGTATAAAACACACAGACACACACACACACACACACTGCTACTCCCTGTCGACTCTGCTCATTTCATCCTATCAGCCGGCTGTATTGTTTTTCTCTGTCTTATTCTATCCTCGTGCCCCCCTCCTCCGTCTCTCTCTGGGTTTCCATGTTAGTGTTGCTTATAGATTTGTCCTCCCAGCATGAATCACTGTTCTTATGTTGAAACTCTGCTCTGCTTGAATCAGCAGCGAAATGAAAAACAAGAGTGTGTATACAGCCGTGTATGTGCGTTGTGTTTATACATTAATTCAGCGCTTCTCAACTAGTAGGTTGCGACCTGATATTGAGTCACAGGTTTGTTCTGATAGGGTCACAGACTGCAGGAAAAATTATAATGCATCTGACCATATAACATATTATTTTGAATAGCATAAAGAGGTTATTACATTTTAAAAGGGAGGAAACGAATTCACACGTTTGCTTGCTCATGTCAAAAGTCGTGCATCTAATTTTGGCAGAAATCCATGTCTTTTACTTTGTTGCTGTGCTGAGTCTTGGATGGGAAATTAGCGTTTAATATGCCAACAAAATGGACAAAACTACCCCACAAAGAAGATTAAACAATGCCATCACAGGCTTATTCTGAAAACGTAGTCCCATGGACCATGGCTCACTTTCATCCGCGACACCTCTCCGCCATCCACCGGACCAACACCTTACCAGCTGACTGCTAACCTCCATGTGAAGGGCTATCCTGCCGCAACCAGTTTGTCCCGCTGTGTACGTCGGAAGACTTGAGACGCAGAGAGGAGTTGACCACGATGACGACGATGGGAACAAGTAAACAACAGGCCGAGAACGTGGTAAAAAACGAAAACGTGGTAAAAATCAGATGAGGGCTTTTCTTTTTCTGGACTGCTTTGGGTTTAGGGAAGTGAGCAGTTCAATCGATAAAATTGGTTGGGTTTAGGGAAGAAGGAGGGTAGGTCAGCCGATTGGTCGGCCAGCCAGTCACTCGTTCGTTCAGTCAGACAGACAGTCTGTCGACAGCGGCCTCTGGGGGGTTTACGAGCGAACAGCGGGAGCGAACGGCACTCGCGAGACAAATTTGAGACGCGAATTGCAAACACATCGGCCTCTCGTGGATTCGCGAAACAAAAGCTGCAAAAATACGTACCTCCCTGGACGTATTTCGCGGTCTCCAAAAACATCCATGGGACTACGTTTTCAGAATGAGCCTGGGTTGAAATGCACAATAAAACTGAAGCTACTTCTAATATAATCAGCTGTGAACATGAGTGTAAAATTTACACTTTCTTTACATCAGATTTCTTATTATGTGTTTGTTGTGTTTGCACTGTCTGTATTTTGTACTGTCGTTGTATTTACACTGTCTGTATTTTGCACTGTCTGGAGCCAGCACCTAAGCTTTTCACTCATCATAGCACACGTGCTGCTGATGATGTGACAATAAAAGTGATTTGATTTGATTTGATTTGATTGTAGTGTTGAGCATTAAAACCACTTGCATGTGTTTCTGTTGAGCTTATGAGATCAGTGGCCAATCAGAAGAGGTTTAGATGGTTTAATAAAGAAGGAGCTTCGATTAAGTTTATACCTTAATAACTTAATTCTCCGCTAAATTTCTTTTTTTGTTTCTCTCTCACAAATAGGTTGTTTTCCCATTACGTCATTGATGACGCACGAAATTCAGATGGAGGGCAGGAAGTGATTCTTCTACATAGGAATCGCTATCAGAACATCAAAATGTTTCTGTTTTATGTTGTTTATAATTGTAAAAATCAGGCAAAAATAAGAAATGTCGCAGTTTTTATAGACTTCCAAAAGTTTTTACTCATAAAGTTGGGAAAGTTAATAATAATTAATAATTCCTTACATTTATATAGCGCTTTTCTTGACACTCAAAGCACTTTACACACCAGACCGCACACCACACACCAGCTGATTGGTGGAGAGGAGACAGAGTGATGAAGCCAATTATGATCCCCATGATGGTTAGGAGGCCATGATGGACAGAGGCCAGTGGGCAGATTTGGCCAGAATCCCAGGGTTAAACCCCTACTCTTTTTCGAAGGACATCCTGGGACTTTTAACGACCACAGAGAGTCAGGACCTCGGTTTAACGTCTCATCCGAAAGACGGCGCTCACTAAAGAGTCCCAGTCACTATACTGGGGCATTAGGACCCACAAAGACCACAGGTTGGGCACTCCCTGCTGGTCTCATTTGTGTTAGTGTTCAATAGACATGAAAGAAAATGAAAGGAAAGGTGGCATGTATTCAACATTTATGTGTACAAACTTTTTTGGAACGCGATAATTCGTTTGACAGCACCAATAAAGACTATATACCGGCCTAGCTATGTGTATAGATATGTTAACTTGTTATGTAAAAATCAGATACAAACACTACCACGCTCCACACATTCAGAATAATATAAATAACATACCCTGCCATGTAATCGCTGCAATGGAATCTCCGTCTTGTTTTGCAATAATCCAAGCCTTTACTGGCGTTTCAGTGTAATAATCAACCGTAATGTTAACGTCTATATGCGCAGGAGCGATGAATGTTTGATGATGGTAAGTTCATCAACCAAACAAAAAAGAAATGCAACCCTTGCAACAAAACTAGACAGTTCTTATTGTAGAGCACTTTTCCCCCATACAAAAATGAATAAATAATAATGTAGATATGCGTCCATGCTTTTGCATGCTTTCATCTGCTATTTCGTGATATCTGGAAGATATCAGCATGGGGAAAAACTATAGTAATTTATAATAAGCATGTTTTTGAACCACTTAAGTCTATAATGTGTGCAGCTCTTTGTTAATGAATGCTACCAAATACTGTAGCATAGTAAACTGGTAAACTGTAATAAATACTGGAACATTAGTGTAAACCGGTGCATTGTGATGGTGTATAATTATAGAAACAAAAGCCTGTTGAATAATTAGTTTATTACTACAGTAGTGTCGTACCACAGCAACAATACAATTACTACCACAGTTTAATTCAAGTAATTATCTATAGTATGCTTCCAAACACTATAGTATTTACTGTAGTATCTTTTCATGTAACACAATAGCTTATACAATATATGCCGCCTCGATGACAGGCCAATATATTTTAGTTCAGTAGAAAACTCGGCCATCTTCATGATATAAGGATCATTCTCAACATATGTGATTATTTTCAATTTTTCAATTATATCTCCTTTGAAATATGGTATAAATCGCAAAACATATGGACTGTCCTCTATGTCTCCCATTCAGTTTTTTACTTCTTGCCCTCCATCTGAATTTTGCGTGTCACCAGAACCACGTGATTGCAAACAACCTATTGTAGATACAGTGAAGACATTAATTTAGCTGGCATTCATGTGCGTAACTTGCTTTAGATTATCATCATAGACCAACATAATGTCTGTGTTGCCAGAATCTGACATTTCTTTAAACACAAGTGTTACTATGAGTTGTTTTAATTAATTTTAATGATCATTATTTTAATACAAAGAGCAGTAATCCTCCCCAGTTATAATATAATTTATAATATAATTTAATTTTTTGTTTGTTTTAGTTGATATTTTCAATTATAATCAAATTATTATTATTATACTGTACTATTAATTATTATTATTATATTAAACTATTATTATATTAATTTTACTGTGCAGTAGCTTAGGCTACATGAATAAAAATACATAAAATATAGCTGCATTTTGTTCATGATTTTCATGTTGCAGAAATCATAAAATAAGTGTGGAAGTTGACAGTTATAACCACTAGTAACACTAGTAACAGATTCAACTTCAGTAAGTTGCATAGCAGGACGTTAAACCACATCCTCAGTCATAGCCGGGCTGGTAAGTTCACTCAGAAAACAATATGTTTGAATTTTAAAGACATGAAACAGTGTTGTGCCTCTTGTCCTGTGTGTGACCTCATTTAATGGCCACGTTTATGATCCATAAAATGCTGAACCCTGTGAAAAACATTTTGCAAGTGACAGGACTTTACTCTAAATGCATATTAATACATCGAAGGTGTAATGATGCATCACCAGATGCCGCTGCAACCAATCACACACCTGCTAGGTTTATCATTTCAGCAATAGATGAACACATACAAAATGTAGTTTGTATAAGTTACATTCTAAATGTTTTATTCAATGTAACCCCTGCTGGCTAAATGAGTTAGAATGCCCACAGGCTAATTATGAGCTACAGGCAAAACATGGCAATCTGAGGATTTCCCAGAAATGAGTTCATTAAGCCCTCATCGCAATCCTCCATATATGAATTAAACATCTAAAATGAACTTTATTTGTATGTTATGTGTTCTGAGAGATGCACTACAGCTGCACTTCTGGATAAAATGAGAATCACAGTTTTTGATGTATTTGTTAATACAATTTTTCAGAGAAAAACATTAGAGAACTAAACAAAATGACATGATTTATTAGAGAAAATGGTTTTTTTTTTTTTTTTTTTTTTTGTCAAATGTCTATTTAAAAATAGACTTTAATCAGCATCTATTATTGAATCGATTGAATGAACACTTTCTTGACAAAAGAGTTTTTAAAACAGCCACAACCTCAAATAAAAGGACATGCATGTGTTACAATCATAAAAGTGTCAATATACTTTAATTTTGATTGCTACAATTGTTTAAACCCACATTATCAAAGTGCTTCTGTTATTTATGGGTAATTCTTCAACTACGGGCACTTTGATGTCCTTTGATCATATATCCAAAAATATATATAATTTTGTTCAAATTCCTTTCTTTGTCAAACTAACAATAAAACCTACTTTAAAAATGTACTACCTTTCTATTATATATTTTTCATATTATTCAACCTCCTTTTAGGTGTCAAAATCCCTGTTTTCACCTTGTCGCAACAATGAAAATAACATTTTAAAATATTATTTATCTGGTATCTATTAATGTAGCTTAATTAAGCACTGGTGAAATAACTTAAATATTTTATAGTTATTAATGTGAGACTATTATCAATATTATTTTGTATACAAAATATAGCTGTCGCACAGTATCAGTGTCATTTCCACCCCAACACTGTAATGTCGCTTTAAAAAGTTTGTGTGAAAGAATATTTAGGTGGTTTCTATGAAAATGAATAAGGCCATCTGAGAACAAGTTCAAGATGGAGGGAATTTAAATTTTTATCAACAACACTTGAAGAAAAATCAAGGTAAATATTGCTTGATAAGGAAATACATTTATACGTCATTTCTAAACATGTTGTACCTTCAAAGATGTTTTTAAAAACCAAATAAAATTAGGGTAAATAAGAGTGTTTTGTAAACATGAAGTATCAGTTCAATTCACCTAGTATCAATTCAAAGCTAATCGGTGAAGCTATTTTTCATTTTTTCACAATAAACTGTTGAAATGTCATTTCCATCACCACACACATTTTTACAAAATATTTAAAAAGTTCTCATCACACATTAAAAGTGTATTCACAATGTATAAGTTCATGGTCTATGTAATATACAAATTCACTTTATTTATTTTATAATAAGCTCCTAATCAAATTATTATTACATTTTAGAGTATGACAGGTGTACAATTCAGCATACAACTAATTTATTTCATTGATAAATGTATAATTATTAGTATATATATATATATATATATATATATATATATATATATATATATATATATATATATATATATATATATATATATATATATATATATATATATATATATATATATATATATATATATATATATATATATATTGTGGAAAGATTGGTTAAACTAAACACAAAAATGATCTTAGACAATGTTTGACTGCCATAATTTATTTCATTTTGAAGCTGTATATTGAGATGTGGTGGAATTGACATTTGTTCAGTTCACGATGGAAAAAATGGTTCTCTTCTTATCTAAGTTTGTCCTTACGGATCTTAAAACTAGACAAATTGTTTAAACTTATGAGGCTATGTTACGTTACGTTTATTTTACTCAACTTCACAAGGCTAAAAGTGCCCGTAGTTGAAAAATGGCCCTTATATATTTGTGTAACACAAATTACAAAAAGGTGTGGTTGAAAACGTTGTTTAGGTTTGTACTATATGTTGCAACATAAGCTTATTCTGAAAACGTAGCCCTATATGCATTTCTGGTGATCACAAATTATGCAGCAGGAAGTACATCTTTTAAACGAATGCACTGGGCGGTATGATGCTGTTCCTTTTTGCGCTTACCACCTGACCAATTACCTCGATATGGACGACTTTCCCACTGTTACCAGTTTGTCCAGTAGCTCGCCTTGTAAGTCAGCAGATTTGAGATGCAGAGAGAAGTTGACCACGACGGCGGGGTTCGAGTCTGGCAAAGAACGGTTCTAGAAAGTGGGTAAGACAAAAACACAAGCCAAAAAATAAAATAAATAAGTAAATAACTGGTTGAGAATGTGGTAAAATCTGTAAACGTGGTCAAAATCAGGCGAGGGCTTTTCTTTTTCTGGATTGCTTTTAAGAACTCTTAGTTGGGTTTAGGGAAGCTCAATCGGTGCTTTTGAAAACACTGTTGGTTGGGTATAGAGAAGGAGGAGGGTGGGTCAGTTGATCGGTCAGTCAGTCATTTAGTCAGTCAGTCAACAGCAGCCTCTTGTGGATTTACGTGAGAACAGCAGGCACGAATGGCACTCTCGAGAGAAATGTGAAATCTTGCATACACAACGGCCTCTGGTGAATTCGCGAAAACAAAAACTGCAAAAAAAATGTACCTCCCTCTCCAGAAATGTATATATCTGTATGTTTTCAGAATGAGCCTGGGCTGGTATATTCACATGGTACCTGACCTTTCTGAATGTAAAATCCTGAAAAAATACTAATCATTAATGGATGCTGTAGAAAAACTTACTGTATACATACAGATAGAGACGCATATTTGTGAACTGTTTGCACTACTGTGCATTCTTTATGTATATTATATTAAAATTTAATGTTTAAAGGGTCACACCGTGTGTTTGTGTATGAAGAAAGCTCATGAGTGAGTCTTCTGCTTTGGCTAAAGGCCATTTCTAAGGGTTGACTCATTCCCATGGTACTGCGCTGACCTGAAAAACAAGCCGAATGTAATCATAGATTATGTGTGTTCTCATGTTCACAAAGATCCTGATCATCTGCTCAGATCAGCAGTAATAAACAACCCACTGACACAGATAGAGAGAGGGGGTGAAGCAAACATAAGGAGATACGGAGGTGTGAAGATGTACTGTAGTATATTGTAGTCAGTGTATGTGAAATAAAATTGTTCAGTTCACACGTACCTCGCCAAAGCCTACAGTGTGTGATATTGAGCTATGTTAACTGTTTGTGTGTGTGGCTGGCTGAATAAACTGGAAGCTGAGAAAACTGAAAAAGAGATTTTAAGAATAATTGATTTTTTCATAGTGTGGATGACTACACTTAATTGAGAATGAGAGGATAATTATTGTTTAAGCATCCTTTCATTTGACTGAATATCAGCATTATCCACTTTAACACTGGGAGTGCGCCATTGGTTTTAAGCATGTATGCTTTGTTTGTTTGTTTTTTGTCATTATTGAATGCTCCATCAATATAACATTGAAATTACACTATACCTTTTGTATAATTTATGAATGATGATTATTTTAATCTTTTGAAATATTTTGTGAAGGAAAAATATTTTCAGTATAAAATAGCAGCAGAGTTGTTTTTTATCTTTATATGAATCTTTGAAAAACTGTAGTGTTTACACTCGTAGAAATAAAAGAACAAAACTGTCACGGAGGCACTACCAGTAAATACTTTGTTACTGTACTTTAAGTAGTTTTTCCTGGTATCACTACTTTACTCCACTGCTTTTTTTTTTTTGACAACTTTTTACTTTTACTTCTTACATTTTTACACAAATATCTGTACTTTCTACTCCTTACATTTTTTAAACCACGGTCGTTACTTTCGTTTTCATGTGTTTGGTGGCGCGATCTATATTATATCTTATCATTGCGCAATAATACGAAATAAAATCATTGCGCGCCTGCGTGCTACAATGCGCGGCTTTGTCAAGGCTATCGCGCACCGTACGGGGGCTAGTTTATGAAGATTACTATATATGAGAAAGGCTCGGATGACTACGCAGATGTGACAGAGGGAGACGGCGAATTTAACATGGCTGATGCTGCCCTGTTTACAGAGTAATAAGACACATTTTAATCGATCGGATCACAGGTAAACAAGAGAGACACATTCCAGTTCAAAAACCTGCCGTTTAAATGCTTAAGCCTTTTGTCACCCTCCGATCATACTGCGCAGGCTTTCAATCTAATACCTCAAAAAAAGTGCTTTTTTTGTAAATATTCGTACATTTAGTAATAATACAATCAAATGCAATATAAAAAATGTATGCATTGCTGTTTATTTGATTTATTTCTAAAAGGTTTGTATTTCCTAATAGGATTTATGCTGTTTTTCAGTTTTTATTGAATTGTCTTTTGACCATATGATTTTACATTAGGCCTATACTGTTGTCTTAAATTAATAATGTTTAACAAATATTTTACAACAACAAACGTAACTATTCTGAGCAATTTATGATAAAAATATAATGCAAAAGATCCTGAATCTATCACGTGTATAAGAGCAGCTCTTTGAAGAGAATAAAGCAGCTTTAGCCTAATGCAAAAAAATAGTTTGCAGTCAATTTTGGTAAGAATTTATTTTAGCAAAAGAAAAAAAATCTATATATTTTGGACAGAATTCAGTATAAATTGTAAGACATTATTTATAAAGATAGACAGGCCTATAGAATTATTTTAAGAGTGTATGAACAGGAATGGCAGCTGTTGTTTTTGATCTAACAGCCGCAAAACTACATGCTGAACGCTGTGAGTTTGCGTCAGGATGATGATACATGGGCCGCCTTTTTAAGCAATGTTGTTAAGCTGTATTGCAGAGTTTGATGCTGCACAGCTACTTACCTACCTAGGAATACCTACCTATCCTCACTCGCTATCCTTCAGCTTAGTCCCTGATTTATCAGGGGTCGCCACAGCTGAATGAACCACCAATTATTCCAGCATATGTTTTACACAGCGGATACCCTTCTAACTGCAACCCAGTACTGGGAAACACCCATACACACTCACATTCACACACATACACACACACTTATACACTACTGCCAATTTAGTTACCTACTATTCACCTATACCGCATGTCTTTGGACTGTGGTTGAAACGGGTACTTTTTACTTTTTTACTTTTGTACATTTTTGAGGCGGTACTTCTTTACTTTTACTTAAGTACAAAAGTGTAATAAGTACTTTTACTTTTACCAGAGTTGTTTTAAACAAAATTCACTTTTAGATTGATTACGCTAGCCTGATTGACCTGTTACATATGCTAGAAATTAGCGATGCACCAATACCATTTTTTTGAAACCGATCCGATACTAAAATTCTGATACTGTAAAATTCTGATAATTCCCGATACTGTGCCATTTTTTATTTATTTATTTTTTAAAGCATAATACAGTTTCTATAGTTCTGATGATGACCTCAAATAATATATCTGCTTTAGTAAAAATAACAAACCCATAGGCCTACTGTATATGACAGACGACACAATTTAACTAAAAACATGATGCTTGATGTAGGCTACATTATTTGAACATTCGTTATGACATTGATATGATCTGTTGTGGTCCAGCATATTTCCTTTTTAATATTAAGATTGTTCTTTGAAATCTGTAATAGGCTACCACTATTGGCCCTAACTGTTGGTAAAATAACCAGCCTTTTAGCAAAGCCTGATACTTTCCTGCAGGTTTGATGCAGACTAAACTAACTGAGGCCAGTTTTACTTAATAAACATTTCCTTTTCTGTTAATGACTGTTAAATTCTGTTAAATCCACATTGTGGCTGTCAGTTTCACTTTTATTAATTTAGTCAACTACTTTGACCACAGTGAGCCAGGCCTTACAAAATATTCACAGCACTGAAAGTATTCCCCTCAGAAGCATAAACCCAGTCGGAAGGATGAGAGAACAGAAACTCATTGTGAGAATAATCTTACGGAGCGGCACACATCACGTCTGTGCAGCCGGTGTGTGAATGAAGCGATTGATGTATCTGAGACAGCGTGCAACCTTGCTATATCTGAGGACACTTTCAAAACAGCTGCACAAAGGGAAGAAATCAGTGCGTTAAGAATCTGTCCAATGTATTATTGAGCCTTTTCTAATTTAAAGTTTCAGGTAGGCCTACTTTGTGAGTGAAGAGCAGGTAATAATAACCCTCTCTACTCCAGTGTTGCGATCTGCTGATCTAACAGACTCAGCGCAACATGATTTAGAAACAGCAATGAACTCATTGCTGCAGGTCAAAATAAACCTATTTAATGCAAAACTAAGTGTGGTTTATTTATAAACTAATTTCGAGAGGATCACGTGCTTATGATCAACACGGCTGGCACCTTATCAGCTCCGTAATCTGCCCTATTAGATGATTACGGACACACTATAAATAACCAGAGATTTCACTCCAGTTATCTTCGTCTCGAAATTCCCCCCTGCTTCCACCCCTACTTCCACCCTTTCCTATAGGGCGACACGGCGGCCCAGTGAATAGCAATGTTGCCTCACAGCAAGAACGCCACCAGTTCAACCTCCCATTGAGCCGGTTGGCGTTTCTGTGCGGAGTTTTCATGTTCTCCCCGTGTTTGCGTGGGTTTCCCCCTGGTTCCCCGGTTTCCTCCCACCGTCCAAAAACATACACCATAGCCAATCGACTAAACCAAATTATTGCCTAAGACAACTTTAGTTTACACATTTTACACGGCGATAAGCGGGGGAGTTCTCGAGACCTTCCTGAGCTCGAACTTCCCTCTCGCCCTTCTAACGGGAGGGAGCCCCGGGCTCGAGGATATACGAGCTCAGGGCTCTCTCCTGGGACAGCATGCCAATTACGCTTTATTGATCATCAGCTAAGTGTGAACTCTTGAAATGCATTTCTCGACTGATAA
Organism: Danio kyathit; assembly: GCA_903798195.1. Lineage (NCBI taxonomy): Eukaryota > Metazoa > Chordata > Actinopteri > Cypriniformes > Danionidae > Danio > Danio kyathit. The sequence continues at coordinate 28,041,379 of LR812519.1, read as the reverse complement.
TTTATATTAACAGTAACAAATAGTCTTAGAGAAAGTTGTCATGAACGCGAAACGCAGTTTGAATTGTCAATGAATAAAGAATGATTGACAGGCGTGGCGTTTCAGGCAACATGAATTTAACCACTTGAATATACATCTGTACTTCACATTAAACTATAGAATGACTTCAGAACATTTGGGATATAGTAGGCCTACATGACAACTTTCTAGTGTCTAATAATAAGCTACCTTCATGGCTCTTGTTGGCTTATAAATTACACAGAATATAGAAGATCGATCGGATTTGGATTGATTTGGCTGATACCCGATCAAGCAAAAATATGCGCTATCAAACCGATATCCGATCCAAGTATCGGGATCGGTGCATCCCTACTAGAAATGTAGCATGATAAAACAGATAAAATAGACTGATACTGACTCTATGCAGAGTGATGATGTTCTCTGTTGCAGATGCAAATACAGTTATTCCTGTATTTGCATTGGAATGTGTGTTAAGAAGGAAGTTGTGGAAGTGTGGCTTTGGAGTCTGAACTCCACCCCTAGTCAATTAAACATGAGTCTTTTAACTCGAAAAAATCAGAACGGGACACTGAATCAAAGCCAACATTTAGATTGCTTCGTAGATCTTTTTATATCCCTCTACAATAAGCATCCAAACCAAACTAAACTATTAGAATTTGAAAAGTGCTGTGAGAGTTTCTTTTGAAGCGCATTACCAGTAACATCATCACACATCTGTCCTTCTACATTCAGCTCAAACCCATCACATACATACATTAATCTGACCGTAGGCTCTCTGATTTATTTATCACAGCCACATTCTTCTGTGTTAAAATGAATCACTGTTAACATGAAGACACATCGCTGCTTTATTAATGGCATACAGTATTGCATTCTTCTCTTCTCATTCAGTGGCATTGGTTAAACATTTTATGGAAGTGATAAAATTGTTATTACACTGGAAAAAAAACATTGGTACAACATTGATTGAAAAGAAAAAAAAATCCTGCCTTGTGCTCTTTTTGTCTCCTTGTCCAGAAGGCTTTAAGGGAAACTCATTTATCTGCCCATTCATTATTGAGGTCCTCCCTGAAACAAGGTGTGTGTGTGTGTGTTTGAAAGCATGAGGTTAACAGAGCATAAGATCAGTTACAGAGGGGAGAACATTGTGTTTTTGACACTCTATTTTGCCCTCATTTGTGCCCGTCCTGGAAAACAGGAAGGTTTGCATGGGCCGTCCATAACAGGAATACTTTATTTTGTACCAAAAATGTAGTTTACATTTTTTTGAGGACCTAAACTCATGTATACTCTTGATTAATTTTGCCTTTAGCCATAGCTGTCAAATCAAAAATGCATGCTCTCCCATAAGCCCCTTTTTTGCTTTATAGTGCAGTTGTATTACAAAAGTGATAATGTCATAGTGATAATAAAAATAATGAATGTGGATGTTATGGTTGTTGTGTTCATTACCAAGGCTTTGCAAGCAAATCTCTTTTTATGCACATGGTCAATTGTAACGTGTTTATATCCAAAACAAACTGGGGGAGATTCTTATCCACCTTCTAGTGGACTGCAGTAGTTTACTGTGCTTGTGCAGTGTCATGCAGGCACACACACTCTGATCATTGATTTGATTGGTGGCTTGCGTTTTATTAACTGATCTTTTTCGAGTCATGTAGTTGATGGAATTCAAATTTGCTACTCCAAGTCATGTAACTTCTGCAACTCTGATATTGAACAGTACAGTTTGGACAGTTACTATATATTGTTGCTGTGGTCATGTCACCCGGACCATTGTTAACAGTATAATGGATTATAATATAAAAAACTGTTTAGATTTAAGAAAAATATCAATCTCAAATTTAAATAGTTTGTTTTATTATCATTATTTATGCTTTCTAGTAGGCTAATTAAAGTATTTTGCCTCATATCAATATGTAGCATCTAATTATTTACATATTTGTGAAGCAGGCCAAATAATAATGGACTCAAAGGGTGCCAAGAAATTTCCCTCACACCATTACACCACCACCCACCTTAACTGTTGATACAAGGCAGGATGGATCCATGCTTTCATGTTGTTGACACCAAATTCTGACCCAAAGTTTTCCCAATCTTCCCTGGGAGGGGTTTTGGTTTCCTGTTCTTAGCTGACAGGACTGGCACCCGGTGTGGTCCTCTCTAGCTGTAGCCCATCCACCTCAAGGTTGGACGTGTTGTGCATTCAGAGATGCTCGTCTGCATACGAGTGGTTATTTGAGTTACTGTTGCCATCAGCTTGAACCAGTCTGGCCATTCTCCTCTGACATCTGGCATCAACAAGGCATTTGCGCCCACAGAACTGCAGCTCACTGAATATTTTCTCTTTTTCAGGCCATTCTCTGTAAACCCTAGCAATGGTCCCAGTTGATCAGAAGTTTCTGAAATACTCAGACCAGCCTGTCTGGCACCAACAACCATGCCACGTTCAAATTCACTTAAATCACCTTTCTTCCTCATTCTGATGCTCAGTTTAAAGCAATAAGTATATTACCATTGTAATGCAGTTGCAACTTTCATCATATGATAATTGTTTTACTTATAAAATTTCATTGTCAATTGATACTTTTGTCTTGATTTCTTAAAAGTGAAACCCTTTTTGGTTTTTGTTTGTTTGTTTTTGGTGGAAAACTTACATTTCCACAACAAATTTGCTTGTTAAAAAATAATGAATGAAATGCTGTGATCATATATCTACTAAAATACTGTAAATTATGTGAAAATATAGCATAACTGGTGCAAATGGACAAACACTAGTTAAAATTGCAGCACATGGAGAGATGGATGCAAACAAAAGATTATTAGTTGCACATGTGTAAATACTGGATCACGAGCACAATGCACAATACTCAAATTGCAGCTTTTTGTGATTAACCCATTTAAGTCATATTACATTTGATTTCAGTTTGATCAACTGATTTAATAGTATTTATGATATAATGTTATGAGAAATATTTTAAAGAGCCCCTATTATGGGATTTTGAAAATGACCTTCCATGCAGTGTGTAACAGATCTAAGTGAAGTGAAATATCCAGCTAAGGCTTAAATCTGAAAGTGCACCGTGTTTAAAGCTATTGATTCATCTATAAAAGAGTCCACTCATAGTAGTTTGAATGAATTGTCACGGTAATGAGTTTTTAGCCATGCCAGCGTGACATAGATACTGAAGGTATCTGCGTGCGCAGACGCGGGAAAATTTAACCACCCCGGCCCGCCCACAAACACTGTAGCAGATCCCGGCTGATTCAAGTTGTGTAGACACTGTGCTCTGAAATGTAAGGGAAAGTTAGTGTTATTTTCCCTACCCGAACATGTGAAGAGGCTGTGAAGAGTCAGTGGTTAAAGTTTACTTTTGCAAAAATACCTCAGCATTATAGCCCCAGCCTTGTGCTGTGTTCCCGTCATTTTTCTGACGAGTGCTTCAGCAATCTACAACAGGGGATTCGTCGGCTGTTTGTTAAAGAAAGGATCAGAAATGACTATTGATGTATGGGACTTTGTCAGAGCTTGACAGGAACTTTACAGTACACAGTTTATGGATCAGTTTCTTCCTCCATTTCACAAGTGTAAGTAACCTAAGTGCGATTAAAATGGTTGCCTCCTTGTTGTCTCTAGCTTGCAAATTGTGTATTTAATTGCGTTCTGTTGCTTGTAACTGCTTGTACTACATATATATGGTTAACTCTTTATATTCTCATATAGAGTCTAAAACCATGTTAAAAATGCAACACGTGTCGCTTTGTTTACGGATTTAAACGCATTTGTGAGCTTGCAATCCACTGCTGTTTGTCGTTGCTATACTTGCGGCGGTCAAGTTTCAAAATAGTTCAGCTTTTGCCACTGTGTGGATTAATACTGAATGCGTGTCACTGTTTTTACTGATGGTTAAGAATAGAGCAATATGCTGGTGTTTAACTGCATCGCTTTAATGCACTCATGCACTGGGCTCACACATACACTCTGCACTCTGACTACCTCAAAATTGTCGATAAGCCGTGGTGGGCATTTCTCTGTCCCACGCTGAACACAGTCGACCAATCACAACAGACTGGGTCATCAGACCAATCAGCACAGATTAGCATAGCGTTAAGGAGGGGTTTTGGAACAAATGAATCGCTGAACGATTCATATGGGAGTCGTTGGGATAATTAGGTAAAAATAAATGCATATTATAACACAATGAAAGTGTTTTTTGACCTTGCGTGCATATCAGCCTGTTGTCTGAGACCTCCAAAACCAAAATATGACCTTTTTATTGCATAATAGAGGCTCTTTAAATTATTGTGAAACTGTGGCAGGACAGAATAGATTGTTGTAGTATGCCTTTACAGTGAATGGGAAACACTGAAGTTAAAGAAAATAAATTCTATAAAAAAAAAGTTGCTGATTTTTTTATTAATAGTTCTAGTGAGCAACTCATTTCAGAGAAAAACAACAAATTTAGCTGATATCATATATGTTGATGTCAGCTTTCAATTATCCAGATAATGAATGGTCAAGGCAAATGCCACAGAGAGAGAGAGAGAGAGAGAGAGGAGTGGTACTAAGCAATTTGTACAGGAAATGGAGTGGTGTCAAATCAGAGAGAAGCAGAGAGGGAGTAAGGCTTTGTTTGTGTAAGGGAGAAAGCATAAAGCACAGAAACAGTAAGAGAGGAATGACGCTTGAGGATAAAATTTTCCAGCTGGACTCTCCTGTTAAATGAGCCGATGGTTTGTGTGTGTGTGTGTGTGTGTGATTTTCAGTCTTATTAAGCCGGGCTAGCTTAGGGAAAGTTAGAGTATGATATAAACACCAAAAACACTCAACCAGCTCCAGCATGTACAGTATTAAAAATGTATATTTGAAGTGTTAAACAATACATGAAGGATTGTAGAATAGATATTTCCAAATACACAAAGATGAAAATTCTTGGATTCTTGAATTGTCGAACATACAGTGTAGAAATTAAATGCAAAATTGTTATCTTTAATTTTTTTTGCAGAATTATACTGGACCGTAAGTTTTTGGTCATAAAGGAAGAATGGCCAAGTGCCATACAAGTTTGGTAAGAGTGAAAAGATTTGATTAGATATTTCAGTAGGGAAGTAACCAATGAAGTGAATGTCAGATGTTTTTCATGAAACCGGTTGATCTAGTTCACAGGGTGAGTTCAAAGATTCAGTCATTCCCTCGTGATTCAGACTGATCCAGCTAAGTTCAGCTCACTGGTCAATGATCTGGTTGTGGGAGTAAACAGTTTTAGATGAACTATTCCTTTAATACTATATGCTGATAGATGAAGTGTGTGTGTGTGTGTGTGTGCGTGCGTGCGTGCGTGCGTGCGTGCGTGCGTGCGTGCGTGCGTGCGTGCGTGTGTGTGTGTGTGTATGCGCGAGTATCATTACAAGTAGCACCATTCTGAACAAATAGGTCAGGATTAATGCTACATAGTACAAAAATAGAAATCAAGTTGGAATTTGCAAGCATACAGTAGAAAATAGGTAGACTGAGAATAAGAGTACAGTTTTTTTTATGCATATGCTAATGTCGAAATCACAGACTAATGTATTTAGTTGTAGTGGGATGTTGACTGTAACATAAATCAAAAGAATTTGAAATAACACATCTGAATGCAGTTTGTTGGATTTTTTAAACCTAAATGCTCTGTGTCCGCATATAGAACAAATATAGAACACACAACCTAAGAGTTTGGCCAGAGGAGAAATGGTCCTGCCCAACTGAGCCTGGTTTCTCTTGTCTTCCATCACTTTCGTCAATTGGTGAAGTTTGTTCCACTGTCGCCACTTGCTTGTGTGGTTTGGGACTTGTGGAGCTGCGCATCGATGGATTTGCTCTTCAGTGTTTGGACTCTCAGCAGTAAAAATTAAACTACACTGAACTGAACTAAACTGAACTTCAACTCTGAGAACTGGTCTGACAGCGTTTCAATTTACTTGAATTTCATCTACGTTAAGCTGTTTTGACACAATCTACATTGTAAAAGTGGTATAGAAATAAAGATGAATTGAATTGAACAAACACTGTACTGTAATTGTCAAGGTTCTGCCTCTCCAGTCTTGTAAGTTCTTGTTTTGGGGGCAGAGTCCAGACACTAGCTCTTTCTTGTCTTGTATGTCATTGTGTCTCTGTTCTGTCACTGTGTCTCTGTATGGGCGCCATTGTGAGTGCGCACAGACCATGGTCTGTGCGTGCTTGGGATGTGCGCTCTTGTACTCGTGTTTGTGTTTTGTTCTGTCGGCATTGCGCTGTTTCATTCTTAGCATCTCAGTCTGGTTGGTTTTGGTTTCGGTTGATGCTGAGATGAAACATGCGCGTTACATATGTGTGAGCGCACGGTAAGGTGTTTTCATCTATCGTGTGCTCCTGTCTTGCTTCTGTTGGTGTTGTCTAAGCATGTGGCTGGATGTTTACATTGTGGCTGCGTGCTTTTGTGGTGTGCTTTAGTGTTGTGCTTATGTGTTTTGTGAACACGCAGTTAATGAGTTCTTTCATTGGCTGCGTGTTCTAGTCTCGTTATATGTGAGCGCATGGCTTGCGTTGTGTCATGGGCTCTCTCGTCTATTGTCTAGTCCCACCCTCCTTGTTAACCCATTCATTCATTCATTCATTTTCTTATCGGCTTAGTCTCTTTATTAATCTGGGGTCGCCACAGCGGAATGAACCGCCAACTTATCCAGCACATTTTTACGCAGCGGATGCCCTTCCAGCCGCAACCCATCCCTGGGAACTTGTTAACCCATTATTAGTTTATTAGGTTCACCCGTTTGTGTGTTAATTTACTTCTGCTTATATTCTCCTCATGTCTGCTGTCCTGTGCCAGTTCGTCGTCGTATGTCGCCTTGTCCTGTGTGGTCCAGTCCTGATCCCTGCAAATCTGCCCATTTTAGTTTGTCTTGATTGTTTATTTATTTTATTAATGTTTTCCCCCTTGGGGTTGTTTGTTTGGCCTTTTTATTTTACTTTATTATAAATAAAACCCATATTATTTCTGCAATTGAGTCCTCGCTCCTTTTCCCCACCTCAAACCGTGACAGTAATACTGTAGTTATTATAAACCACACTACAAATAAGTATATGTAAAAATAAGGCAAACAAACATTTTGGTCAATAAAGATAACTCTTTAGTCAGAAGCCGATAACAGTAATTAACATGAAAAATACACAATGTTAATATGAGTTTTTAAAAATAAAAGATTGAAAAGAAAGAAATCAGTGTTTGCACATCTATGAAAATCTTGACGGCAAGTGCTCAATCAAGCCAAACAAAATAAAGACAGACAACAAAACCGGCACACTGCCACTTTAGCTCTCAAAAGACTATTTAATTAGACAATGTTTCGACCTACAAGGTCTTTATCAGGTCACACAGGAAATACAAGAGAACACTAGATATATGCTGCATCCCGATTCGCATACTTATACTGCGCCCTAAAAGTATGTACTTTTTTGTGGAGGAAAAATATATACTTTTGAGTGTGTAAAAGAAGAGTATGCAAGCATTGGGACATACTACTTCCTCGTTAACAGATCATTGTGTTGCTTAGTTATGAACCCTCATCCACATCTGTCATATTCAATTTCCTACCTTATTGGAGAATCAGCAGCAGGTTAATCTGCCATTCACATGTCTTTCATGCAGAGAAATCTCCTCAGGTCTTTGGATGATTATGCATTCAGACGTTAATATCCAAACATGTCTTTATATAAGTTCAGTATTGTTGTTGAGGATGAAATATAACACAGAAAATGAGATTTAAATATTTTACTGTTGACTAGATATTAATGAACACTTACAAACATCATAGAAACATCTTTAACGAAGCCTCTCTACTTGACAGTTGGTCTCCTGCGTTCATCATGTTTGTAGTTTATTTACACTTTTCACCTGCGTTTGTAGTTCTAATCAATTTCACGTCCAATGTGCAATGTACTGTGGGCAATATCAGCGGTTAGAGAATGGACGGTTTTACACTAAAATTTTTATCGAAAATAGTAAACCATCCGGGAATCTTTGGCATACTCTTTTAAACATACTACGATTTGGACATACAGTACTAATTCTATTTTCAAATACTATTTAGGATGGATAGTATGCGAATTGGGACGCATGCAGCAACAGTCAACTTAAGACATCACACCTGCAAACAATGATAACACTAATGTAATAATAACCCTAACCTCTTGTATTTCCTGTGTGACCTGATAAAGACCTTGTAGGTCGAAACATTGTCTAATTAAATTGCCTGTTAAGAGCTAAAGTGGCAGTGTGCCGATTTTGTTTACCTTTGTCTTTTAAAAAAAGATGAAGAAATACAGAGGGATAGTTTTTCCCTCTTCCCATGCAACGTCATCATTCAAATTTTAACCAGTGGAAATAATTGAGAAAAAATTATCCTTTGTGGGTAACAATCATTTTTTTTTTAAAGGAAGTAATCGACCAATAATTTATTTTTGTATTGGGCTTATGACAAAACAATTAAAAATGTATATTTTATAAGCCGATACAGACATTTCATTTATCACTAGTATTTTGAATTAAACTACAAAGCATAACATTGTAGGGCTACTTGAAATGTTATATAAAACTTCTAGATAATGTTCTGGGAGAAGGAGACACGGTGGCTCAGTGGTTAGCACTGTTGCCTCACAGCAAGAAGGTCACTGGTTCAAGTCCTGACCTGACAAGTTGGCATTTGTGTGAAGTTTGCATGTTCTCTCCACTTGTTTATTTAATTTGACAGTAATACAGTTTAGCAGTTAATGTCCAAGAGTTAGGCCATCTTTAAAATGCTGGGCTGTTTCTAACCAAATTTGAGTAAAATATGGACAAACCCAAAAACTGGGTTGCATTTTTAAATTAATTTTTAACCCAGTGATACATTCAATCATTCATTTTCTTGTCGGCTTAGTCCCTTTATTAATCTGGGGTCGCCACAGCGGAATGAACCGCCAACTTTTCCAGCACATTTTTACGCAGCGGATGCCCTTCCAGCCGCAACCCATCTCTGTGAAACATCCATACACTCATCCACACTCATACACTACGGACAATTTAGTCTACCCAATTCACCTGTACCGCATGTCTTTGGACTGTGGGGGAAACCGGAGCACCCGGAGGAAACCCACGTGAACACAGGGAGAACATGCAAACTCCACACAGAAACGCCAACTGACCCAGCCGAGGTTCCACCCTGCGACCCAGCGACCTTCTTGCTGCGCCACTGTGTCGCCCCACCAGTGATTCAGTGTGTCCATATTTTACCCACATTTATACAGCAGTGTGGTTGAAACGGGCAGCACAATTGCTCATTGGTTAGCACTGTCGCCTCACAGCAAGAAGGTCACTGGTTTGAGTCTCAACTGGGCCAGTTGGCATTTTTGTCTGAAGTTTACATGTTCTTCCCGTGTTGGCGTGGGTTTTCTCCAGGTGCTCCGGTTTTCCCCACAGTGCAAAGACGTGTTATAGGTGAATTGAATAAGTTAAATTGGCCATAGTGTGTGTCTGAATGCGAGAGTGTTTGGGTGTTTCCCAGTGCTGGTTTGCGGATGGAAGGGCATTCGCTGCATAAAACAAATGCTGGATAAGTTGGCGGTTCATTCCACTGTGGCGACCTCTGATGAATAAAGGAACTAAGCCGAAGCAAAATGAATGAATGAATGTTCTGGGAGAAATTGAACAGTATTTATTACTTTATAGCTAAGTATTAAGATATTAAGAACATATTTATGAACATCACGTCCCACTTTAAGTCATCTTTCCAAAACTCCAGCCACGTCACTGTTCCCTACAATTGGTCATAGTCACAGTGGAAGGTGAACAGCAGTAATTGGAGCCTCTCATCCTTGTTTGTGCGTGTGTGTGTATGCATATGCGTGTGTGTTAGTGAGTGCATGTGTGTTTGCTGGTTAAAATTTCATGTCTTTTCCAGGCTAGTGATTTATAATTCTGTCAGGTCCTGAACCTCTTCCAGAAGGAACATCTGTTTGGAACCCTTTAGATCCTCTCGCTGCGTCTGTGCGTGTGAGTGTGTGTGCATGTTCAATAGGTAGTCCAAATTTAGCTGTTAAAATGGTGGCTTGTGCTGGCATTCTCAAGTGTGTGTTGGACAAGCAGGATAGATGCTTTTGGACCTGAGATCCTTTAAAGATGTTTTTTTTTCCCTGCTCTCTCTCTCTCTCTTTTCCTCTTTTGCTTGCTCTGTTTCTGTGCCCTGGCTGCTAGCGCTAGGTAAATGAATCATACAACCCTTGGCTGTGTTTGTGTGTGTGTGTGTATATGGCTTGCTGTTTCTGGTGTCTATTTTACAAAGCCTATATATGTGTGTGTGTGTGTTTGTTATTGATTGCTGAAAGCGCAGCATAAATCATATCTTGATCAGTCTGTTTGTGGTACAGCAGAACTTGTTCAGTGGTCAGATTGATGTTGTACGTATGAGAAAAGCCTGTGTTCTTATGTGTGTGGAGCGAAGGCGAACATTCACCACAATCCCACCAAAATACTTTATAATGCTTGACATCTTTTTAATATCACGGGTCCCATTCATTTTCCCGTGAGGGTTAAATTGAATTCGGCAGCTACGAGTGTGTACGCGGGAGTGTGTGTTACTTCAGCATGGCATAAAGCATGCCAGTGTGACAGAAGCTGCTAAACTTGTCTCATTATCCCATAAATATTCCCCGCCCTGCTCACAGTCACCCAGCATCCCATCCATCAATCAAAGGCTGCTGGCAGTGCTGCTCCGCCAACACATCCACTGCAACCTTCTGAGGGAGCGACACTCAGGCCCTGATACTTAGTCCATTACACGCTCCAGCCAGATCCTGGCTGATTATAAAACACTTTCAGCTTGCAGGAGACGGCCTGTTCTAATGGATCTCACTCTTTTCTTTTACCTTCAATTTAATAAACAGACGTATAATGCTGCAGATCTCATTTCGTGATAAATCTAAGCGTTATGTGGAAAATGAATTGATGTCAGGGCTGAAGTTCTGCAAATTTGTGGATGCCTTATTCGATGGCTTGTGTAACTTTTGATAGACTTTGGCTGTCTACTATTACCAGTAATGATTTTTTGGCAATTCGAAAAATTCTTAATAAAATAATTAGATAATAGTTGTCATTATTTACACTATTGCATGTAACAGCATTACATTTTTTTCAATCTGTATTTTTGTTTTATTATTGTATATTGGTAACAATTTTAACCATTTTATATTGGCAAAAAAGTTTGGGATCAGTAATTGTATTTATTTATATACAGTTAAAACCAGAAGTTTACATACACTCTAAAAAAGGAACATAACCATTTTTTTTTTAAATGTCTGATGGTAAATCATACTAAACGTTTATTATTTTAGGTCCATTAGGATTACCTAAATGATTTACATTTGCTAAATGCCAGAATAATGAGAGAATTTTTTTTTGAGAATTTTTTATTAATTTCTAGACAGTCAAAAGTTTACATAAATTTCCTTGTTATTGTTTTAGCTTTGCTTTTAAACTGTATAACTTTGGTCAAATGTTTTGGGTAACCTTCCACAAGCTTCTCACAATAGTTTGAAGGAATTTTGGCCCATTCCTCCTGACAGAATTGGTGTAACTGAGTCAGATGTGTTGACTGTCTTGCTCGCACAAGCTTTTTCAACTGCCCACAAATTTTCTATAGGATTGAGTTCAGGGCTTTTTGATGGCCACTCCAAAATATTCCCTCTGTTGTCCTTAAAGCACATTTTAACTAATTTGGCAGTATGCTTGGGGTCGTGGTCTGTTTGGAAGACCCATTTGTGGCCAAGTTTTAATTTCTTGGCTGTTGTCTTGAGATGTTGCTTCAGTATTTCTTCATGATGCCATCTATGCTGTGAAGAGGACCAGTCCCTCCTGCAGCAAAACAGTCCCATAACATGATGCTGCCGCCCCCATACTTCACAGTTGGGATGGTGTTCCTAAGCTTGTAAGCTTTCCCCTTTGTCCTCCAAATGTAACACTGATCATTATGGCCAAACAGTTCAATCTTAGTTCCATCAGACCACAGGACATGTCTACAAATATGATTCTTTTTCCCAGTGTAATTTAGGAAATTGTAATCTGGCTTTTTTGTTGATTCTGGCTTGTTGATTTTCCCATGTTGTCACACAAGGAAGCAGTGTGTTTGAGGTTTTCCTTAAATACTATTCGACAGTTGTGCCTCTAATTAACTCAAATGTTGTCAATTAGCCAATCAGAAACTTCAGACTTTTCAGAGGCATAATAATCTTATTGTATGTAAACTTGACTTTCAAGAAAAGTTATAACAATTTCTCAAAAAATATCTCTCTCATTATCCTGCAATTAAGCATAACAGAAACAAATTTGATAATCCTAACTTACCCAAAAGAGAAAAGGTTTAGTCATATTAACATCTGACTTTTTAAAATGGTTATGTGCCTTTTTATACAGTGTATGTAAACTTCTGGTTTCAACTGTGTGTATATATATAAAAAAAAAAAAAAATGTATATATATATATATATATATATATTGTGTTCTCCAGTTAAGGACAAAAAGAAGTTTGAAAATGCCGAGTGATGGTTTTGACCACTTCAACACTCCCACACAGGGGTGGAGTTAACCAATAAGTGAGATAAGCAGCCGCTTAGGGCCCCAGGAAATAAGGGGCCCCAACCAATGCCAAGAAGCCTATATCGTTCATATAGCTTTTTTATATCATATGTTGAAAAATCTGTCTATAATCGTTAAGATTTTAAAGTTATTACTTCTTTTATTTTCATGGGGGCACCCATGAAAAGTGGGCCGTTCCTTCAGTATTGCACATGCGCGAGGTATGAACTGTTCAAAGACACTGAGATAATGTTGAAGACACTGCCAGTCTGCCGGTGATCAGAGTAAAGCTGAGGTCGAGGCAGGTACAGTGTGCAAGAGGGAGAATTTTGAGAAAATTTGGGGGAAAACACTTTTTGGCCGAAACACCTGTCAGATGATGAGCGCTTACAGAGAAAATAATATATAGAGAAAGAGAATGTTTTGAGTTTAATGCTAGGGCCCCATACCTGGAATTGCTTAGGGCCCCCAAATCACTAAGTCCACCCCTGCTCCCACACTGCAATAGGCAGGATTGTAAATATGTCATGCTGTTCACGTGTACCCCTAATACAACAACAATGGTGGCTGTGAGAAAAGAGCAGTTTCATAAACATCTGGCAAATAGCTTTCTCCTCAACAAGCGCCACCGCGGCCGTCTCATCTTTACATTGTTTACGCAGACAGACACTGAATACCACGGCCTGTGTGCCTTCTCATTAAAAACGTGGCACAACGAGGTGGTCTTCTCATTCAATGTGTGCGTTTTTACAAATCTCTCTGCGAGAGATCGTACAGGTGCAGATATATCATCTCTGCTTCTCGACTCTCCAGTTTATTCATGTGTCTAGTGTTGTTTATTTGGATTGTTCTCCTTTCTGACCCCCGTTGAAACAAATGGGGAAGAAATTTCATGTCAAAGAAGTCAGAGATCCATAACACACCCACCGGTTACGTGAAAGCAATGGACCAATGGTAGATCAAAGGTGTATAGGAGTCAAAACAAACTCCCCCAAAAGGGAGTTTATTTTATTTCCCCATTTTTGAACTGCTGTAATGACTCAAAAAATAGTTTTTTGAGTGGATTTAGTTAGATTTTACATAATTTCATAATTTTATTTTATGTATAGTATACTGGGCCCTATACTCAGATAACATACAGTATACTCAGAGCTACTGCATGTTATCAGGCAAGGCAGGCAAATGCTTGGGGCTCCAGGCCAGAAGGGGCACCCCAAGGGCTGGCTTTCAATCACTAAGACAGTGACAAGTTTGCAATGACAGTGAGAGATTGGTGGAGACTCCCTAAAGCCCCATTCAGACTACACAATTTTTATTGTTGGTTACGGACAGTTATTGCCAGTCGGTTTTAATGTCGATTGCTTTGTCCGATTAAGCAATTTTGCCTAGTTTGGTGTGTATATGCCAGAATACACATTGCATCGCAACCGATTATCACAACCACAGTTTCCTCCATTGTGTGTTTGTGTGTGTTTTCTGAATGAGAACAGTAGAAAACAGCACTTTTGGAATTCTCCGAAGCACTTTGGAGGAGCAACAACTATAAACAAAAACAGCCCTGCACTCACAAACACTAACATTACTTCAAATTAAACTGTAGAAAATCCATTACTTTCAAAAATAAATTCATATGAAAACTCACTGCACTGCCACAAATGGAAATATATAGGAAAGACAGTATCACTATCGTGAATGAGAACATAATGAGTCATTTGTTAGCATGCATGCTAATTCCAGTACTCACCAAGCTGCTAATATAACTTAAATTATATCATTTTTATGCAAAAAAAAAAAGTATTGCAAAGGTGCACTAATGGAAGTTATTGTGTGCTGTCTGCAAGTGGTGTGTGTTATTGTACTACCCATCTGTTGAGTAATATTTGTGTTTTTAAGATAAATAAAATAAGAGAAATGTGTTATTTAATTATTTATGTTTTTTATTGTTCTGCTTTTGGGCGATGCGGTGGCGCAGTGGGTATCGCTGTTGCCTCACAGCAAGAAAGTCGCTGGTTCGAGCCTGGCTGGGTCAGTTGGCATTTCTGTGTGGAGTTTGCATGTTCTCCCCGTGTTTGGGTGGGTTTCCTCCGAGTGCTTCGGTTTCCCCCACAAGTCCAAAGACATGTGGTATACTGTAGGTCAGGGGTCACCAATCTCGTTCCAAGAGGTCCGGTGCCATGCTGGGTTTAGCTCCAACTTGCCTCAACACACCTGCCTGGGTGATTCAAGTATACCTAGTAAGACCTTGATTAGCTTGTTCAGGTGTGTTTGATTAGGGTTGGAGCTAAAATCTGCAGGACACCGGACCTCAAGGAACAACTTTGGTGATCCCTGCTGTAGGTGAATTGGGTAGGCTAAACTTGTCCCTAGTGTGTGTGTGTGTGTGCGCGTGCGTGTGTGTGTGTGTGTGTGTGTAAATGAGTGTGTATGGATGTTTCCCAGTGGTGGGTTGCAGCTGGAAGGGCACACTGCAAAAAAATGCTTTTCTAAAATCAAGAATTTTCTAGACAAGCAAAACATATTGTCTTGTTTTAAGAAATAATAAGTTGGATAAGTTGGCGGTTCATACTGCTGTGGCGACCCCAGATTAATAAAAGTACTAAGCCGAAAATAAAATGAATTAATGAATGTTCTGCTTTTGATTGTTCTGCTTTTTTTGCTTTTCCCCCCCCCCCCCCCTTTTTTTATTCTTTATCCTGTTATTTGAGCCCATGAATACATGAATCTGTTATGTTTCTCTATCTGTTATTACCAGTGCACATTTTCATTTTCAATTTAAGCATATCTTTGTAGCCTTTATTTTTGACCTTTTTTTCTTTCTGCCAAAACTGATAATGCCATTTCATGGCACCAAATTTTGCATAAGTTATCTATCTATTCAGTTTTCAGTTTTTTTTCTATCTCAAAATGATGTACTGTAGTTTGAAAGTAAGCACTGAGGTCCACCCTATTTCACAAACATCCACTTATTTTAAAATGTCTGTCCTTGAGACACAGCTGTGATTACTATACTCTACTGTTAAAGTCAGTGTTTAATGGAATTGTTTGTACTGTTCTTTACAGAACAGTATGGGAAGACTTCTAATGAATAAATATAAACAGCTGTAAAAAAACAAAATAAATCAGTCAAGCTTGTTATGTCAAAAGTATGTGCATTTTATTACGCAGGTGAAGGATGCCTATAGCTTCAGGAACGTCATTGAGGAGAGACAACTGGGAATGTTGTCCCGAACACTGATGAGGAGGGTCCCTGAGGGTCTTTATTTCATAACACAACTCACTGCACCTGGGCAAGTGTGGACCCACACATAACTTTGTCCCGGGTCGGCTGAATTTCAGCGACGGCCCCGCCTGGCATTACCGGCAGTGGCTGTTTTAAACTAGGCCACATATTCCCTCTCCTCTCCTCTCCTCTCCTCTCCTCTCCTCATGCAATGCAACCTACTAAACCAGTCAAGCATAGAGACCCAATAAAACTTCTTCACTCTTCCTCTTCCTCCTGTCTTTCCCTTCTCACTCCTCTCATCTTCTCTTTTCTCTCAGCAGACCCTTGTTAATTGTATTGATCCTGATCTCCACAGACACTGTCCGCGAGTGACCTTACTCTAGTGGATTACATCAGAATTACAGCCCGACTCCACATGAAGTGGACGCATCCGCTGGGCTTATACCTCATATGAAAGAGCGCTGATCGGCCTGCAGTAATTGAATGTGCCCCAGGGGTGCTCTGAACCGCCCCATAAAGGGCCCGGCGCTGAAAGCACACCCTGGTGCATGTATAGGGTTGCTAGGCGACATTTAGCCTCTATCAAAGACTGCCAGCAAACTAAATCATCAACATCTCCTTAACATCTGCTGGGCCATTCACAACACATGCCTGATACATGAAATCATGCGCAAATTAATGCAAATAACACACTTACTGTATATGGATGAATGTGGGTCGATTTGTTTTTAATGATTTCTCTCTTATGAGGAAAGTGTACAATGAAGGAGCAAAGGTTGAATGTTAACCTGAATGTTAATATACACAATACTGCTTCCTACAGGATGAACTAGGCTATTGCAATTAAGATCATCACATTCACAACTTGTCTTTTTTTTTTTTTGTATGAGTGGAAAAAATAATATTTGAATAAACTCAGTTTCTGTCTTTAATTCTCTTTACAGATCAGTATATTTATGACCCATCTTTCCAACTATGGGAACGACCGCTTGGGATTATATACGTTCACTAATCTGGCAAACTTCCTGAAATGCTGGACCAACCTGAGGCTGCACACACTTCCTCCCCTGCAGCTCGCGCACAAGTACTTCACACTCTTCCCGGAACAGAGAAACCCGCTGTGGCAGGTCAGTCATGATTGAAAGACACAAAATGTCTTTTGACCATATCCACTAATGTATTTTACTTCAATGTTAAAGGGGACCTATAATGCAAAAATCACTTTTACAAGGGGTGTAAGCACAGTTGTGAGGCAACAGTTTGTGAATATAACCAGCTTCTAGTGGTAAACATTTATTAATTCAGTTTTTTATAGTCACACTATACTTTATTTTTGAATCTGCCACTATGCTGGCATTTGTAGCTCTGCCTTTTTTTTTAATGAGGGTTGGAAGCACAGTCTCATTTGAATTTAAACCAATAGTCACCAAAACTATACAATTAGGATCAAACCCTAAAAGGGGCAGTTTCAAAGAGTTATAAAACATTGTTTGTGGAGTATATTTAGCTGAAACTTCATATACACATTGTGACACACACTAGGCTCATCAGAGACTTATTTTACATCTTGTAAAAAGTGGCATGTCCTCTTTAAATCAGATTAACATTTCTTGATTCTTCCTCTACATTTTCTTTAATTTCCAATTGGATTATTTAAGGAAACTAAAATGACAAGTGGAATTATCAAATAAATGCTCTTCTTTTAGACATCATTAAATGATCTTGAAAAAATACTGTATATAAATAAAACAGCACAAGTATTTTCAAAAATTATAAAGATAATAAATATTTCTTAAGCACTAAATCAGTATGAGAATAATTTCTGAAAAATCATGTGACACTGTAGACTGAGGTAACAATGCTGAAAATTCACCCTTACCATCACAGTAATACATTGCATTTTAAAATCTGTTTAATAGAAATGTATTTAAAAGTGTAATAATGAGACCCCCTAGTTTTTCACGAATTGTTTTGTGATTTTTTTGCGATAAAAATGGCTCATTTTGTGGCGGTAATTGCCAGAAATTTGCGGACAATTTTGCAATTAAAAATATATATATATATAAATGTAAAGAATTATAAGTATTTAACAAGCCTATGTTAGGTGTGAAATCTGAAACAATGACACAAATCATAAAAATAAAGCTTCTTTATTTTGGTCTCTTGTCAAGACAAGATCTGAAACGTTAGGGATTGTACCGGCAGTTAGCTCTCTGCAACTCTCACATGGTCGCCCACTGAAGTTAAGCAGGGCTGCGCCCGGTCAGTACCTGGATGGGAGACCACATGGGAAAGCTAGGTTGCTGCCGGAAGTGGTGTTAGTGAGGCCAGCAGGGGCACCCAACCTGTGGTCTGTGTGGGTCCTAATGCCCCAGTATAGTGGCGGGGACTCTATACTGCTCAGTGAGCGCCATCTTTCGGATGAGACATCCCAGGATGCCGTAAAACTCATCAATAGCAGGGAAGTGTTATCTCTCGTTAACTGCAGGAAAAGAGTTAAACAAACCTATTTATTGATTTTGTGCACACCATAATACCAGCCATACATGTAAATCACAAATAATGTCCTTCAGTTTGATCACGTCCAGCAGCCGTCAACCATGTCATCTCCACCTGTCTGTTCCATTTGTTCCGTTTGCTCCAACTTTCTTTTGCTGTCTGAAGCGCGTCAAACGCACAAAACGCCCAATTTGCACCACAAGATGTCTATATCTCATCTTTGCTATGAATTACTATATGACATAAATCACTCGTGTTTCATCTGCGTCTGCTTACTGCACAAGCTAAAAACTCCCCCGCCCCCCATTCCATTTATGATAATGATTGTGAAGGCGCAGGTGACATGTCATTTTTAGAGAGACACTCAAATACATTATGTGCACTGTGTATGCACGGTCTATAAGTCATGTAAAACAATTAATTGCAAACTGAAATAAATATAATTTGATTATATGGTTTGGAATTTGATGTTTAATGAAATTATTTACATTTTTGCAATTATTTTGCGTTTAGTTAAGAATTTTGCAGGTTCGCAAAAATTTGCGACTTTTTGTTGATTTAGCGTTGGATTCAGCGACTGCGGAATCGTGAAAAACTAGGGGGTCTGAATAATATTTCATAATATTTCCTATTTTTGCACGCTTTTGATAACAGAAATGCAGCTTTGGTGAGCCAAAGAGAATTATTTTTAAATATATATTTTATGTGTTTATTTTATTATTTTAACATAAAATGTTCTCAAGAAATGGCAACAAATAAAAGCCATACTTCTGCAAACTGGTATGTTTGCAAAATGCCTGCTCTCTGCAGCCTGTAATCCATGTAATTATCATTGTACATAAGCCACCCCATGTGTCTCAAGAGGACACTGACCAATGAAAAGCCAGAAAATAAAAATATGACCACACAGGGACAAACTTGGATACAGTATGTAGGTT
Source organism: Danio kyathit (assembly GCA_903798195.1). Classification (NCBI taxonomy): domain Eukaryota; kingdom Metazoa; phylum Chordata; class Actinopteri; order Cypriniformes; family Danionidae; genus Danio; species Danio kyathit. The sequence continues at coordinate 28,022,076 of LR812519.1, read as the reverse complement.
TTGCACAATTATAGCATGTTTTTTTTATCAAGCAATTATTGCAATTGTTCTTATTATAATATATATTTTACAATTATGCTGAATATAAGTGTTCAACAGCTGTTGTGGCCTTTTTTTAAAGATACATTCATATTCAGTTTTTTACATAAACTGCTTATGAAGTGTAAATTGAACATTCTTACAGACGTCTGCAGGAACATTCGCATTACAGAAATACTATATGTCCTGAAAACCAATCCTGTCCAAACAGGGCATAAGAATAACCATTAATATCTGTCAAACGATCTCTGAAGATGAAGATCCATACACTGCAGTCATCCAGACCCTGACCTGTCCTCTGTCTCTGCTCCTGTTCACAGATCACATATTGATTTGCTTAAACTTTATCCCTCAGCTCATTCACCATATTGTGTTCTAGAACCCATGCGATGATAAACGGCATAAGGACATCTGGTCCAAAGAGAAGACCTGCGACAGGCTGCCCAAATTCATGGTGGTCGGGCCTCAGAAGACAGGTAATTCTGTTGCTCTGTTACAAGAGCGTGTTTCTTCCCTCTTCTCCTTGGCGGAGCTTCAAAGCTGTGAGTGTGTGTTCACGTATCTCCTCGCTTCGCTGTTCCCCTTGATCCTGCTTCATATCTCACCTTGTGCTGCTAGAAATGATGAAAGTGCAACTACGGGCGTTCAGCTCTAGAGGAGAACAATACAGACGCATCCCAAGAGGCCTGAGGGGGGGTAGAAATGGGAAAATACAGAGTGCTGTTTTGGGGCTGTAAGATTTTGATTGGTGTCAAGACACTGTCTTGTTAAACACTTCTCCTCTCTGCACTCATCTTCTTTCTTGCTATATCACAAACTCACAACACACACACACACACACACACACAAGCAAAAAAATCCATAAGGTAAATGGCGTATTGATCCCATGTCTCTTAGTTTCTCGGTCTGTGGGCTGAGTCTCCCTGCCCGAAATGTTTCTCTTCAGTGCTATCAGCTACACATATAATTTCATCATTAGCAAGGGAAGGACTCGTTGATTTACTTCTCCTCCTCCTTCCTTTCTTTCCGGCCCTGATGCTCTCTCCGTTCATCTCTCTTTCTTTCTCTCTTCAGGCACGACGGCTCTCTACCTCTTCCTGATCATGCATCCCTTCATCTCCAGCAACTTCCCCAGTGTCAAAACATTCGAGGAGGTTCAGTTTTTCAACACCAACAACTACCATAAAGGCATCGACTGGTGGGTGTAAAAACACTTTTGTGTGGGTTTCCCTTTGCCGTTTGGGGGGGAATATGCACTGGTGAAAATAACATTGATCATGAACAGAGTCTATAAATAATAATCCTCACCATACATAAAATGCAAGTACAATGGGTGTTGGTGAGTTATTTAGATGTGTTATTTGCAACACAGACTCATTGGGAAAACGTGCCCTGGTGTACATTTTTGAGAACCGAGAAATATGTGCTCACGAATACATATGTCTGCATTTTGTGTGTTAAACGAATGCTACTGGGCGGTACCACTGACTCCCTACTTCCTTATGGACAGTGGTCTGGTGTAACTGGTTTGCTCTGTAGCTCACCGCGAACAGTGCCAGACTTGAAAGGCAGAGCAGACTGGGGTTCGAGTCTGGAGAAGGATGGTTCCAGAAACCATGTAAAATGAAAGCCAAAACAAGCAGTGTGAAGACCCGTTCACACTGGGACGCTTTTTGCTTGCGTTTTCCATCGACATTTAATGGCTTGTGATTAAATAAAGGGCGCCAAAGTGAACGTGCACACCAATGCGCAAAAACGTCAGGCGTAAAAGCGTCCAGCATGCCCAGAGGTGATATGAACGTGGAGCTGTTTATTGCACTGGTGAACAATAATCATTTCTTCATCGCTAGAGCTGGAGCTGCTGCTTGAACCATCCATGCTTGATCAAATCGCCAGTAATTTTAACAACAACAAAAAGCATAGAATCACAGATTCGAAGCTCTTCGTCAAGAAGCGTGTCAACTTTCTTTCTTGTTCTGTGTTACAAGCAGGTGTCAGAAGCTTAAAGTTGTGTAGCGCAATCTAACGTTAAGGTGATTTCGCATACTCTTCTGCTCAACGCCAGTGAAAACCGATTGGTTTTGAATCCGGAAAAACGTCTTGAAAAACGCTGATGATAAACGCAAACAAAAAGCCTCCTAGTGTGTACGAGGCGATGATCGCTTTTCTGTTTTAGTTTGCTATTGTAAACACTATCGGTTGGGTTTAGGAATGGGGGAATGTGAGTCAGTTGATATCAAGCTGATGTAATATGCATATTATACAACATTCTCTCATGGACACGCACAGGAAGAATGTTAATATTTACACTTGAAATGTACACAGCTGCCTCGATGGGATTTGCAAGGAATGGCACGTATGATAAAACGTGTCACAGTTACATGTACGTATTTGAAATTGTCAAAAAATGTACATGGTGCCCTCTAGTGGACTTCTGAAAACAAAAATCTGTCAAGAAGACTTAGGCCCAATCCCAATTCTACCCCTTAGCCCTTCCCCTTTTTGCTCGTTCACGTGAAGGGGTAGGGGTGTCCCAATTGTCTTTAGATTGAAGGGGTAGGGCTAAGGGGAAGGGCTAGAAACCCCTGGAAATGGAGATTTTTCAGGACCACACTTGAAAGAAAATTTCAAAAAGAAAAAAGAAAAGAGGTATGAAAATTTCCCAGAATACACCAGATACAACGGCAGCATGGCTGCACATGGATGTAAGGTGATCCACATATTAGTATTTATTTGTCATTATTATGAAGTTTTACAACAAACAAGCACATGTTTTAATACATTCATAACCGCATTCTTGTTTTACCATCATGGTTTTAAAAAACGCTAAAATAAAAAACGCTAGATTTTGCTATCTGTAATCCATAATAATAACTGTTGTATAGTAGGACTGCAACATACCTTCACGTGATAACATTTGAATACCCTTTCAGAAAAGTCTAGTGGCTGGGAATGACATTTTTACATTTTAATGTTAATGTTGTGTTTTGTGTGTTTAGATGCACAGTATAGTTACGATCTTATTGCCACATTATATCGTTATGATAACATGATATATGTCTTCAGTGATTTCCTGAAGATAAATACCAAAAAATAACACAAATGGAATAACTACAGCAGTCGTGATCGTCTAATCTCATATGAAGCAAGAGCTCATGATGACATAATGATGACGTGTGCAGGTGCTGTCCCATTTCTTAAGGGTAAATTATTAAGCCCTTTCCATTCACACTCTGTTTCAAGGGCCAAGGGGAAGGGGTAGGGGTACAAAAATAGAATTAGGATTGGGCCTTAGTCCAGGGTACATTTTTGTTGGTTCTCAAAAATGTAGTCCTAGCTACATAATTCCAATTAGCATGGGTTGGTTAGTTGCCAGTTAGCTGGCAACTTCTTGTATTAAAGTTGGTTAGCTTTGGTTGAGAAGGTGATATGATATGATTTACGGTCTGTTTACACAATGTTTTCAACCTGGGGAACAAAAAAATAAACAAAAAGATCTAAGGTTTAAAACACAATGTTATGTATATGAAATGTCCTGGTTTTTGTGAATGTCAGCAAGTCATTGACAAATATTTTGTTTGTATGTTTATTTCTGTCTTTATTAGTCTTTGAAGCTAATTTCCTCCATTACTTTTTTTTGTTCAGTTTTTTGTTTGTTTGTTGGGTTATTTGTTTGTTTCCTGCCCATATTCATTACTTCATTTAGAAATTAATAAAAAAAAAAACTTTTAAATAGTTCATAAAGTACATTTTTTAAAAAGAAATTATAAATCACACTGCACGTAAAAAAAGAATAGGTGCAATCTGCCAATGTGTATATGGACTTTAACAATAACTTCAAAGAACTCGTAAATCTATGATGATTTTCATTTATGTAACATGGGGAAACAGACCACAATATTAAATTCAGTGGTATGGTCATATTTTTTTATGATCTACATAGGCTTATGATGCTTTTAGGCATTGGCAGGTGTAGCAGGTTAGTTTTAGACCCTGGTCATGAATATTCATTTTGGTTGTGCACAAATAATTTGACATGGTCTGACTTTGCTTTGATAAACTATTCTGTTTGTATATAATCCAAGTCAACATTAAAATAGCACAAAGAATATTTTTACATAAAGCAATCATGTAAAGAAAAGATCTATTTCTGTTTGAATTGCTATTCAGCTTAAGTACTCGTTACATAATGATTCGAGAGAGCAATTATTCTTACTGACCCGTTTAAGTGCTTAAGTGAACTTGTGGCATATTTAATTTGATAACTTCAATTCTGCATCTGCTGCTGTTAAGCTCAGGCTTTTGTAGGTCAGTGGATTAATGTATGGATCAACAGCTGAAGGACTATTATAAATTATTGGTCTAGTGATAACGTCTTCCTTAATACAGACAGTTATATGTATTAGTCTGCCCTAGCATGACTCCTTTTGTAATAAGTATGTTAAATAATTGACTGCTAAATGTACAAAATATATATACTACTACCCCTAATAATAATAATAATAATAATTTTATTATTAAAACCGGTGCTTCGTTTTTTTCCCCCACAAGTCCAAAAACATGGTATAGGTGAATTGGGTAAGCTAAATCGTCCGTAGTGTATGTGTGTGAATGAGTGTGTATGGATGTTTCCTACTAATGGGTTGCAGCTGGAAGGGCATCCCCATGTTTGCGTGGGTTTCTTCCAGGTGCTTCGGTTTCCCCCACAGTCCAATGACATGCGCTATAGGTGAATTCGCTGCGTAAAACATTTGCTGGATAAGTTGCCGGTTCATTCCGCTGTGGCGACCCCAGATTAATAAAGGGACTAAGCCGAAAAGAAAATGAATGAATAACTATGGGCATCATGGTGGTGCAGTGGATAGCACGATTGCCTCACAGCAAGAAGGTCGCTGGTTCGAGCCCCGACTGGGTCAGTTAGCATTTCTGTGTGGAGTTTGCATGTTCTCCTCGTGTTCGCGTGGGTTTCCTCTGGGTGCTCAGGTTTCCCCCACAGACCAAAGACACGCCCTATAGGTGAATCCGCTGCGTAAAACATATGCTGGATAAGTTGGCGGTTCATTCAGCTGTGGTGACCCCTGATTAATAAAGGGACTAAGCCGAAAAGAAAATGATGAACAAATGAATAATAACTATAACAAATGTTTTTCTGGGAGAAAAAGATATTGTGGCTGTGAATTGTGAATTTGTTCCCTTGACTTATTAGTTTGTCTGATTCATTTGTTCTCTGTAAATTGTGGCTTGTTGTGCTAATTAGTTCCCTTGTTTCAATTTAAATCATGGCTGCAATATAACTAAAATGAAGGAACCATTAGTACAAAGTGGCCACAATTTACACACAACAATGGATTATTTTAACAAATTTCAACAAATTAATAAATTGCAAGAACTAATGTATAATTTGTGACTATAATGACTTGTTTCTCCCAACCACATCTCATGTCATTACTTTATTTGATGGTTAAACTACAGGGTATTTTTTTCCCCCAATCTTTTTTCTATCTTGGACATTCTTATTTGTCATTGACCCAGATATATTTCCGCCTCAAGCTGGGTCATAAAGTGTACAGGACAAAATCTGCTATGACAAAATGTCCCACAGTGAATGACACGTCTGCTTGTGTGTGCATTTGTCTTTGTGCGAGTTTCCACTAACTCGATACACCTCTTTCTCAAAGGTATATGGAGTTCTTTCCAGTTCCCTCTAATGTCAGCACCGATTTCCTGTTTGAGAAAAGCGCAAATTACTTTCCATCAGAGGAGACGCCCAAACGAGCCGCTGCTCTCCTTCCCAAAGCCAAGATCCTCACGCTGCTCATCAATCCTTCAGACCGGGCATACAGCTGGTATCAGGTACAACTGACCAATCACAGAGCACAAACTAGTCAGACTGGCCAACCAGAGGTCTGTGTAGGTGGGTGAAAGAGGCTGTACAGTGAAAGTCAGTGCCGTTTTGCCAAGTTAAATAAATATGTACAGTGTTGCTAATTGTTTTTAGTTTAGTAAGAGTTAATAAAATAAAAATATTATGATTTTCAGTAAGGACACATTAAATTTAATTATGAATACATATCAAAAGGGACAGTAAAATAATTTATAACAACTATATTTTAGTTTCAACTAAAAAGGGTGTCCAAACTCGGTCCTGGAGGGCCAGTGTCCTGCAAAGTTTAGTTCCAACCCCAATCAGACACACCTGGGCTAGCTAATCAAGCTCTTAAGCTGCGGTTACACTGGACTTTTCTCCCCATAGACTTCCATTCATACGCATGCAAATGTGTCAGACTGGAAACGCAAGCTTGTGCGACAAGTTTCGCAGTTCGCTGCGTTGCAAAGTTCAAGCTTGATGAAATCAGACCTGCGAAATCACATCACTTGACTGCGTGAGACCAATCAAGGATCAAAATATGACCTCTCTGGACAGAAATTTTAAATATATGGACCAATCACTCGCCTTTTAAATGTCTAATCATCTTGTTTAATCCCTCCCCTTTTTGCAGCGCCGTAATACAGAATTTCAAAGCTCAAACTCGAGTGTGACCGCAGCTTTATTAGACTTTCTAGAAACATCCTTGCAGGTGTGTTGAAGAAATTTGGAGCTAGGATATGCTGGACACCGAGTTTGGACACCCCTCGACTAAAATATTAGGCAGCACAACTTTTTTCAGCATAATACAATTACGTATAAGAAATGTTTCATGAAAATCAGCATATCAGAATGATTTCTAAAGGCTCGTCGAGAGTAATATTGCTGAAAATTCAGCTTTTTTATCCCAAGAATAATTAGCATTTTATAATTGCATAAATTAGTTATTGTTTTATTTTTTAGAATAAACCAAAATCCCAGGACTCACTATACATGTATTTTCAGGGTGACCATATGTGCCACATTCTATTCTATTCTATTCTATTCTATTCTATTCTATTCTATTCTATTCTATTCTATTCTATTCTATTCTATTCTATTCTATTCTATTCTGTTCTGTTCTATTCTGTTCTAGTCTATTCTATTCTAGTCTATTCTATTCTAATCTATTCTATTCTAATCTGTTCTGTTCTATTCTGTTCTATTCTGTGCTTTAGCTCTTTGCACTGCACAGACTAATGGTTGTATGACATTTTGTAATCACTCTCGTTGTACTTTGATGTCATACAACAATCAGTCTGAGCAGCATCACTTGAATGAACACATCTAATGTACAGTTGAAGTCAGAATTATTAGCCCCCCTATTTATTTTTCCCGAGTTTCTATTTAACGAAGAGAAGACTTTTTCAACACATTTCTAAACATAATATTTTAATTACTAATTTCTAATAACTTATTTTTAATAACTTTATTTTATCTTTGCCATGATGACAGTACTTAATATTTTACTAGATATTTTTTAAGACACTTCTATACAGCTTAAAGGGACATTTAAAGGCTTAACTAGGTTAATTAGGTTAACTAGACAGGTTATGGTATTTAGGCAAGTTATTGTATAACGATGGTTTGTTCTGTAGACTATCGAAAAAATATATAGCTTAAAGGGGCTAATAATATTGACCTTAAAATGGTTTTTAAAAATGTAAAACTGCTTTTATTTTAGCCGAAATAAAACAAATAAGACTTTCTCCAGAAGAAAAAATAGTATTGGACATACTGTGAAAATTTCTATGCTCTGTTAAACATTATTTGGGAAAATATGTAAAAGAGAAAAAAAAATCAAAGGGGGGCTAATAATTCTGACTTCAACTGTACATGCATATTTGCATCATTTTGAAAGTTTCTGTAATTCACACCTTATTCTTATCACGATTATACACAATGTCTGAGTGTTATCGTTCAAACTGCTTTTCAATCATTAACTTTAGGCATGAAAATTGGAAAACAAAGCCAAATACATAAATGTATGTTCCTAAAAAGTCACCCTAATTTTCCAGAATCTGATTTTGAAAGAGGCAGGAGTGGGTCTCTGGAATTCTGAGTTTTAATATGCATATATTTTTTAAATATAACTTTATGTTTCTGTTACAAGAGCTTCTGAGTTCGATTCATGTTTTCTTAATATTTCCTAAACATCTGTACAGAAGAGTACATAACTAGTCAGACTTTTGAGTTACAAAAACGTCTTTATTTTGGAAGCTCTTCAGTAATGGAGTAGTTAATGTCCGTGAATATCCAGACACAATAAGTATGAATGCTTTTGCATTATCTGCAGCTGTGAAGAGTGAAGCTGTCAGACAAATTTATCAGAATACATAAAACAATAATGTGATTCATGAGAATGAGAAAGAATATGCTGTGAAGCATGATTAAAATGCAGCTGAATAAATACAGCAAAATAAACTAAATCTGTTTAGTGCAAAACACTCATCCAGACCTGAAGAGGGCAGTGTGTTTGATGCAGCATTGGAATGCAGCTTTAGCACACATTTTATTTTACATTTTATAAAAGTTATATATTTATGAATGAAATCATTCAGGTTTTGTGCATGTATAATGGTGTGCTGGGTGCATTTCTGCTGGAAAAGCATGCACATGATCATGTGAGATATTGGGGAGAGATTGAATATGTGTAAGTGTGAGTGAGAACATCACTGGGTGTAAACGTGAGGTAGAAATCTCATCAACAGCAGGCACAGGAGGGCACAGCATGACACTCCTATCACACACCACGACAATAGGAAAAGAAAAACATTTCATCTCTTCATCTCATCTCCTCTACTCAAAGAATATTTTTACACATTAAATACAATTGAAGCCTTGAACATTATCTCGCTTCTTGCACAGCTTCTTATCAAATAAACTAGGGGTGTCAAACTCATTTCAGGTTAAGGGCCGGATATTTAAATCGGATGATTACCTTCTGTGAAATGTTAATTTGCACATAATTACATTTTTATTAACCATACAACCTAAATTACAAGAAACATATTTCAGAAGCTGACGATGGATGATTAAGACTGGTTTGCAGTCTTCGTTCTAATTCTTCTCAAATGTGTTCTATTGGGTTGAGATCAGGACTCTGTGCAGGCCAGTCAAGTTTCATGTTCATCCATGCATATATGGACCCTGCTTTATGCACTGGTGCGCAGTCATGTCGGAACAGAAAGGGACCCTAAAAAACAATCCCACATTATAATCTCCCTCAAACAAACTTCACAAGCACAATGCAGTCAGGCAAGTACTGTTCTCCTGGCAACCACCAAACCCAGACTTGTCCATCAGAAGTGTGATTCGTCACTCCAGAAAACACATCCGCACTCTCTAGGGTCCAGCGGCAGCGTGCTTTACATCACTTTGCATTGCACTTGATGTAAGACTTGGATGCAGCTGCTCAAAACTGTTGACCGTAGAATATTTTAGTAGTGAGGAAATATCACAAATGGACTTGGAATATGCACAGGTTGCCACCTATTACAGCACCATGCTTGAATTCACTTGACTTATTCACAATTGTTTGTAGAAGCAGTCTGCCTGTCTAGGTGTTTGATTTTATACAACCATGGAAGTAGTTGCAACACTTGAATTCAATGATTTGGAGGGGTGTCGCAAAATTTGGTAATATAGTGTAGACCTACTGTATATGTAGATAGATACATGGTTTTAGTTTTGCACAATAATGATAATTAGATAATATTTTGTCATGGATAGTATAAAACAAATGTGAAACTAAAACTGCCAGCAGGTGACAGCAATTCCCCTGTCTTAATGAGTGATTAACTGACTCGTTATTCAAATGATTCATTTAAAACACTGATTGATTTATAAACAAGGTATGTGACTATATTTATCACCCAGTTTTAATGTGTATTTTGAAGCATGAGAGAATTTTTTACTCACATGAGGTGGTTTTGGACAAATACAGTTGAAGTCAGAATTATTAGCCCCCCTAAATTATTAGCCCCCCTGTTTATTTTTTCCCCCAATTTCTGTTTAGCGAAGAGAAGATTTTTTTTAACACATTTCTAAACATAATAGTTTTTAATAACTCATTTCTAATAACTGATTTATTTTATCTTTGCCATGATGACAGTAAATAATATTTTACTAGATATTTTTCAAGACACTTCCACACAGCTTAAAGTGACGTTTAAAGGCTTAACTAGGTTAATTAGGTTTACTAGGCAGGTTAGGGTTATTAGGCAAGTTATTGTATAACGATGGTTTATTCTGTAGACAATCGCAAAAAAATATAGCTTAAAGGGGCTAATAATTTTGTCCCTTAAATGGTTTTTAATAAATTAAAAACTGCTTTTATTCTAGCCGAAATAAAGAAATAAGACTTTCTTCAGAAGAAAAAATATTATCAGACATACTGTGAAAATTTCTTTGCTCTGTTCAACATAATTTGGGACATATTTAAAAAAGTATTATGGGATGGAAGATCAGCTACTAATTCAATTTTTTTTTTTCAAAAACAAATGAATTTAGGAACAAACACTGTAGTGCTGCTCTTATCAAAAAAGACAAACTGTCTTCTTCAGATATGTTAGGAATTATTTTTGATGACAAGCAAGACTAAAATAAATTCTTTGAAAACATACAAAAGTAAATAATGTATGTATGCAAGTTTCCACAAAACCCAACATATCCTAAATATAACCACTTAACATAGGCCTACTATAGTGATTCAGGGGAAAGCAAATGCACCTTTGTAGTTTCCATTTTGTGGTTTTGGGCTTGAAATGGTTTTGCTGTCGTCTGCAGCATCAGAGGGCTCACGAAGACCCAGCAGCTCTGCAGTTCAGTTTCTATGAGGTGATTTCAGCAGATAATCAGGCTCCTCCTGAGCTGCGCTCTCTGCAGAACCGCTGTCTCGTACCCGGACTCTACGCCACACACCTGGAGAGATGGCTTACATACTACCCCCCAAACCAGGTAACACACACCTGTGTATGCTCTTGAATAACCTTTGCTAATGTATGTTATCAGAATCTGCTTTTACATTCAGTCTGTCTGTCTCTCTCTCTCTCTCTGTCTCTTCATGTAGCTGATGATTATTGATGGACAGCAGCTGAGAAATGACCCAGCTAAAGTGATGGACGAGCTTCAGAAATTTTTGGGTGTCACTCCATATTACAACTACTCCCAGGCGCTGACGTAAGAGCCACACACACACACACACACACACACACACACACACACACACACATACACACACACACACATACACACACACTGTATGTTTTATATTAAGGATCTCGCAGTGAATTGACATAACTATAAATTGCACTTAATTTTAAGCTTAAGCTTTTGTTCATTTTACCAGCTGATTCGAATGTTATTACTCGATTGAATGGGCATTATCAGTGGTTATCAGCTGATAGATATTGGCCAATATAGGCCTTCTGCACCTACTGGTAGGCTCAGAAGGCTGTTATCATCCATCCACATGGTTAATTAGCTATAGATCACATACGGTTCTGGCCGGAAGTTAACGAGAATTATTTATATTATTTATTAAATTTCCCATTAATTGTATTTTATTAATGTCTACCCCTACCCCAACCCTAAACCCAACCGTCACAGTAATGTAAAAACAGATCTGGATCTGGAGTCTTCCCTATTAGTATAGCTGATTAACCATGTGAATGGATGATAACAGCCGTCTGAGCCTACCAGTAGGCGCAGAAGGTCCCTACTGGCCCATATCTATCAGCTGATAACCACCCACTGACAGCACCCATTCAATTGAGTGATAACATTCGAAGCAGGTGATTTTACACAAGTTAAAATAAGTATAGTATCTTTTAAAAGGAGTTAGGATTGGATTTTCTTATGTTTTTATTAGTATTCTTATTCGTATTTTTGTGATTTTGAGCTGCCAATAGTTCAGTTTTCAGTGTCATATGATCCTTAAAAACATTTTAAAATTCTTAGAGCTCAAAAAACGATTCTTATCATGAACCGAGTATTTTTTTTAAAGATATTTTGTCTCAAAATTCTTTCAGTTGAATGGTGTGTGTTTGAAATGGAAACATTTTTTGTAACTTAATGTAAAGGAAATGTAGACATGAAAAGCCAAATCTCCAATTATTCAATAAAAAATTCTATTTTCTCACATTTTATGAGTTCAAACTTTAAGGGCCCTATCATACACCCAGCGCAATAAGGCGCAAGGCTATGATGCGCCTATGCCGGTCCAAATGCTTACATATTGCTTAATATTAATACACAAATATCTTAACATATGACAAAAATTAAAGGTTTAAAATGTTACAAAAATTATTATTTTCTACATAAATATAAAAACCACTACCTCTGTCTTCTTCATCTCTGAGTGTTTTCAGTTTATTCATGACTATTTGCATTTGAATACTATTATTATTATTAGTAGTAGTAGTAGTAGTAGTAGTAGTAGTAGTATTTATTATATGCAAATTTATATTTGTTTAAAAAAAAACAAGTTTAGATTTGTCCACCTGTCAGGTTTGGGAGACGTATGTATCACCATGTGGAGCAATAGGAATCATGTTTGGATATAGCTCAGAAGTGATTAAATTAGAACTGAATTTAGAAATAGTTTTGAAACAAATTTTTGCTCTAAACAAACTAAATTAAATACTGTATGTAGGCTAATGGATGTCTTCAGTGGAGTGAGTTTTGACCATTTCCTTATCCACGAAAGTAAAGGAGTAAATAATAAACATATAGTAATGAGAAAGTAAACAGGCTGAATGGAGGAGGCTCACTCTTTATCTTCACGCTGCAGATGGTCAGCTTAACTGTTTTCTCGCTAGTGAAGCTTTCAGTTTTTCCACTTAAAAAGTCTGCCATGTAATAGCAAATGTGACTCTTAAAGGGAATAGGAGATGAGACTCTGATTGGTTTAATCCACGTTATGCTCAAGACACACTCATAACTCATTAGGAGAATAAGCACAACCCTGTTAGACCATGCGCTGGGGCACAAACCGTATTTTTCCATCCTTAAAATAGCAAAAGTGAATTGCCCCATGTGCCTAGATCATTAAAATAGAGTATCAGAGAATAGAGAAATTTTTTTAATGTTTTATTTTATTTTATTTGCATTGAATAGTAGTGCTTAATTCATTAGTATTATGTCAAAATGAAAATGTACTCACCATTTACTGACCCTCAATGGATTCCAATAGTTTATGACTAACTTTTTTGTTGTAATTTTTGTTGCTGTTAAACACAAAAGAAGATATATTGAAGAATGTTTGTAACCGGTAGTCATTGACTTCCACAGTTGGAAAAACAAAAGTCAATAAGTACTGTTTGGCCCCCGACATTCTTCAAAATATCTTTTCTGTTAAGCAGAAGAAAAAAAATTAATAAAGGTTTAGTACCACTTGAGGTTGGAACAGGAAGTGGGTAAGTAAATGATGACAGAATTATAATTTTTTTAATAAGCTATTCCTAACATTTATTAAGCAAGCTTAAATTATGCCATCTCAACAAACCAAAAAATAACTGCTTCATTAATATGTCTGTGTAATGTAGGTTTTTTGGGGGAGATTTTATTATCACTTTTGGAACATTTGGTTCCCACATGGATACACAAATGTGTCCATACACAGATTACCCAGATGGACAGAGGCTCATCCAGAGATGTGATACAGGAGCAATGCTGCCATCCATGCTGTTAGACAATCAGTTGATAAAACGAGCTCACAGATCCGTGTTCTCAGCGGTTGATTTCTGTATAATCTATACAGAGCCTGAATGAGATTAATTGTGATAATCTGGCTGTAGTCATTAGCACAGCATGAGAGCAAGAGGATTAACTTCATCTGGCCTCTCCAATTAAAAACAGCTCATTAGGCATCTGACACTTTCTCTGTGTTTAATTGCTCTTAAAGTGTCATTGTATATTCTCGGAATTTTGAAAACATAAAGGAAAGTGAGGAGAGGAGGGAATGCTGTGCAGCATAATTTGCAAAAGTGTCATTCAGTGTCATACAGTACTTATGAATAACTGAAAATACACCACTATTTCTCACTTTAAAGGGATAGTTTATCCAAAACTGAAAATTCTGCCAGTGTTTACTCATCCTTCGCTTGTTCCAAACCTGTCTGAGTTTCTTTCTTCTGTTGAAGACAAAAGAAGATATTTTGAAGAAAGCTGGATATCTGTAATTTGATATCTGATAAATCAGTATTTGATTCTCCTACTGTGGGAGTCAATGGTTACAGGTTTTTCTTAAATATCTTCTTTATTTTTTAAACGAATAAAGGTTTTTGAACCACTTGAGGGAGAGTGAATGATGAGAACATTGTTATTATTTTTGGGTGAACTATCCCTTAAACTTGTTCTATTGAGTGAAGCACAGACAGAAAATTCTAAATAATGCAATATAAATGGTCATAAAAAAAGTGAAAAGATGTTTGTGGCAGATATACACTCACCGGCCCCTTTATGAGGTACACCGCCTTTTGCCTTCAGAACTGCCTTAATCCTTCGGGGCATAGATTCAACAAGGTACTGGAAATATTCCTGAAAGGTTTTGGTTCATATTGAAATGATAGCATCACGCAGTTGCTGCAGATTTGTCGGCTGCACATTCATGATGCAAATCTCCCATTCAACCACATGCCAAAGGTGCTCTATTGGATTGAGATCCGGTGATTGTGGAGGCCATTTGAGTACAGTGAACTCATTGTCATGTTCAAGAAACCAGTCTGAGATGATTCGTGCTTTATCAGATGGCGTGTTATCCTGCTGGAAGTAGCCATCAGAAGATGGGTACACTGTGGTCATAAAGGCATGGACATGGTCAGCAACATTATCAGGTAGGCTGTGGCGTTGACACGAGGCTCAAATAGTACTAATGGGCCCAAAGTGTGCCAAGAAAATATCTTCCACACTATTACACCACCACCACCAGCCTGAATCGTTGATTTAAGGCAGGATGGATCCATGCTTTCATGTTGTTGATGCCAAATTCTGACGCTAACATTCTAATGTTGCATCAGAAATCGAGACTCATCAGACCAGGCAACGTTTTTTTTTCCAATCTTCTATTGTCTAATTTTGGTGAGCCTGTGCGAATTGTAGCCTGAGTTTCCTGTTCTTTGCTGACAGGAGTAGCACCCAGTGTGGTCTTCTGCTGCTGTAGCCCATCCGCTTCAAGGTTTTACGTGTTGTGTGTTCAGAGATTCTCTTCTGCATACCTCGGTTGTAACAAGTGGTTATTTGAGTTACTGTTGCCTTTCTATCAGTTTGAACCAGTCTGGCCATTCTCCTCTGACCTCCGCCATCAACAAGGCATTTGCGCCTACAAAACTGCTGCTCACTGGATATTTTCTTTTTCGGAACATTCTCTGTAAACCCTAGAGATGGTTGTGCGTGAAAATGCCAGAAGATCAGCAGTTTCTGAAATACTCAGACCAGCCTGTCTGGCACTAACAACCATGCCACGTTTAAAGTCACTTAAATCACCTTTTTTCCCCATTCTGATGCTCGGTTTGAACTGCAGCAGATCGTCTTAACCATACGTGCGTTCGACATGAAGCACGGCTACAGCTGGCAATCAACGAGATTAGCTAAACACAGGCAGGGGCGGAGTTGAAAATGGAGCCATCAAGCTGGACAATTCGGGGCTCAAAGTTGCTGCTGTCATGATGACGATCACATGGCGGGATCATTTATTTATTTGTTTATTTATTGCAATAACAACAAAAGATTTACAGTACACATAAAACAGAATACAGTCTCTACAAACTATAGTTAATTTTTAAACAATAATTATGAATTAAAAATAGCCTATATAACAAACGCATGAGAAATAAGGGGAAAACAAGAGAGCACATAATAAGCAAATAAATATCAACAAATAGGCCTAATAAACAAAACAATAAGCACAAATTCTTGTAGTTTAAACATCAGTCTTTGGGCTACTAGATGTTGAATGGTATGTCAATACTGTTCCAGTGCTTGTTTTAATATGCTAAAAAGGGGTTTACATTTATTTACGTTTATAGATATAAAACTTTCCAATATATATTAATGTAAAACCCAAAACAAGATGTTTTGATTAAATCTTAAACGATGATTAAGATTATTTTGGATAATAAAAGCATTTTTTAAAAAGCACTTTAATCCAAAAAGATTGAACAAAAGGACCAAAATAAATGAGCTACACTTAGTAGAAATTTCACAGAAAGAGCAGGTACATCAATGACACTTTTAACATTTCTGCATAAGCGGCTTGACAGGAAATGTTTTATAATCATATATTTTTAGATTTAATAAAATATTTTTTTACTTAATTTGTTAAGAAATCTTCATAAAGGTGTCAGGATCAATGATGATAATTATTGTATTATAAGTCTGTAAGACTTATTTGAGTTAATATTTAGGTTATTTACTAAAATATATCATTTAAATTGTTTATGGAGCTGAATACAGTAGTATGTATAAAACGGCCGAATTAACCTGTGCAAACAATCTAGATATTATGAACATATTATTTAACAAATATGATACTGCAGTAAAATGTTTGTAGCCTTTTAATAAGCATGATGTGTACAAGATAGAGAGGGTATGGACAGTTAATTGTTTGTTTTGAAATTTGGAATTTGTCCAATAATAAACGTGAAATACACGTGGTTGTTGTCATGCGGTGAACTCGGCAGATGACTGATTCAGCCTGTGCAGCATCTGAAGAGCATCTGCAGGACCTGCAATGACGACACTGATGTTACACTGTAACATCAGTGTCGTCATCGCAGGTCGTGCAGATGCTCTTCAGATGCTGCACAGGCTGAATCAGTCATCTGATCTCAGAACGCTGTCACGGTACTTTGATGCCACATGTGACAGTCACATGGCGTCGGCGCAGCATCAATCCGGCCAAAATTTCGAACCGGCATGCAACGCTTTAAGACAGATTTCTATCGATCTGCACAGCGCTGCATGAAGTGGAACGCACCTCATGTCTACATGCCTAAATGCATTGAGTTGCTGCAATGTGGTTGACTGATTAGAAATTAGATTTAACGAGCAGTTGGACAGGTGTACCTAATAAAGTGGCCGGTGAGTGTTTTTAATCTACCCAACCTAACTTGCAATTGTAAAAAAAAAAAAAAAAAAATACATGGTTATTTCAAACTACTAAAAAATCTATGAAATAAAAATTTTCTAATTTGTTCAACATCAAAAGTGGATGGATCAGAGATCAAGCCCCCATAATACTGTTTGAAAGCAAAAGAAAACACTTACTGTATGAATAACAAACTCCAGGCATACTTTATGTTAATTGGTATTTTTTACAGTGTTCATAAAATTATTTTAACTTTGGAAGAGAAAGATCTACCAGAAAATTTCTAACTACAATAATGCATACTGTACATTTTTGTGTTTATTATATTTTATGTTTTAATAATAAAAAATATTGCGTTGAAACTCTAAAGGCCAAAACTGCATTGTGGTAAAAAAAAAAAAAAATCGCAATAATAATTTTGAAATAAAGAAATGGTCATGTCAGATTTTCATTCTACAACCATTGATTTAAGAGGCCAAGAGATTGAACCCAGCATTACCTGTGGCCAGGTGTAGTCTATTTCAGTCAGTGTGTGTGTGTGTGCCTGTACATGTGTGTGTGTGCACATTTGTGCGTGCGCGCATGTGCGTGTAAATGCTCTGTGTGTCTCTGCATGTGTTCTCCACCGCAGACAGCTCCATCAATCTTTAGCTTTTATTAATAACCTCCCTCTGTTTGAGTCTCTCTCACTTCATCTCTCCACACATCTCCTCTCTCTCTCTCTCATCATGCCCGTTTCTACTTTTTCTTGTTCTCTGTCACTTTCATTTACTATCACTTCTTTCCGTGGCTTTGCTTTCCTCATTTCATATTTTGTTTCAGTCTCTGTCTTTCAGCAATCTTCTTCTGCATTTCCTCTGCCTGTCATCAATCTCGTGCGTCATCTAGCAGTCGCTCTGCCTCTCTGTTGCTTACATCTCTTTAATGGCTGTTCCTTGTGTATTTTTGGCATTGTTAAGCTCTAAAAAAAAAAGTATTTAAACATTGATTTTACACTCTCCACTGGTTTATTTCATTTGACAGTAATACAGTTCAACAGTTAATGTCCAAGAGTTAGGCCATCTTTAAAATTCTGGGCTGTTTCAAACCAAATTTGAGTAAAATATGGACAAACCCAAAAACCAGGTTACATTTTTAAGTAGAATTTTATCCCAGTGGTCCAGTCTGACCATATTTTACCCACATTTATACAGTAGTGTCTTTGAAAAAGGCGGCACAGTGGCTCAGTGGTTAGCACTGTCACCTCACAGCAAGAAGGTCACTGGTTCGAGTCCTGACTGGGCCAGTTGGCATTTCTGTGTGGAGTTTGCATGTTCTCCCCTTGTCGGCGTGGGTTTCTTCCAGGTGCTCCAGTTTCCCCACAGTCCAAAGACATGCGGTATAGGTTAATTGGATTAACTAAATTGGCCGTAGAGTGTGTGTGTGAATGGGTGTGTATAGGTGTTTCCCAGTACTGAGTTGTGGCTGGAAGGGCATCCGCTTCGTAAAACATGTGCTGGAATAGTTGGCGACCTCTGAAATAGGGATTAACTGAAGGAAAAGGCATGAATGAATGAATGAATGAATGAATGAATGAATGAATGAATGAATGTGTTTGAAACAATTCCGTTATGTTGAAATTCTGCAGATATGTTTAATTTATTATTATTTATCCTAAATGCCCACAATTAAATTTTGTTTTTGCATTTATTAGCAAAAAAAGTATTGAAATTGTTTTCTCAACACTTTATGGATGTGTAATTAATGTGTTTACATAATTTAAGCAGCAGTGTTCATTTTGACAGCAAATTTTGATTTAATTTTAGTCTTAGTCTTTTGACTAAAATTTCGTTTTAGTCATATTTTAGTCTTCTGACTCATTTTAGTTTTAGTCTAGTTTTAGTCGACTAAATTTCATAAGATTTTAGTCGACTAAATCTACTCTAGATTTAGTTGGCTTAATTTATTGTAATTTAATTAAATATTGTATACATTAATTTATACAAAATATTCTCATTTAAAATGAAATAAAACAGTGTCATTAAAATATGGAATATAGATTTTCTATTGAAGACCAAAAGTAGATATGCATTGTTTATTTATATTAAAAGTAATATGTAAAATTTGTGTAATAATATATGTAATATGGGCGACACAGTGGTGTAGTGCAGAAAGTAGTGCTGTCGCCTCACAGCAAGAAAGTTGCTGGGTCGCAGGTTCGAACCTTGGCTGGGTCAGTTGGCGTTTCTGTGTGGAGTTTGCATGTTCTCCCTGTGTTCGCGTGGGTTTCCTCCGGGTGCTCCGGTTTCCCCCACAGTCCAAAGACATGCAGTACAGGTGAATTGGGTAGACTAAATTGTCCGTAGTCTATGAGTGTGGATGAGTGTATGGATGTTTATCAGAGATGGGTTGCGGCTTGAAGGGCATCTGCTGCTTAAAAATGTGCTGGATAAGTTGGATGTTCATTCCGCTGTGCCGACCCCAGATTAATAAAGGGACTAAGCCGACAAGAAAGTAAATGAATGAATGATATATGTAATATCTATAATATGTAAAAAAAATTGTGTCAGCAATAAATCCACATGTAAGAATAGAAGCCATCTGATAATTCAGGATTGTGACACGTCTTTTCAACCTGTCTGTTGAACAGTTTCAAGCCATTAAATCTTTGAAAGAGCTTAAAAAAGGTAAAGTCCACTTTGCAATGTCAGTCTATAGCAAGCTTTACTGTTGCAGTTGGTGTTACAGTACATGCAGGTGCTCAGCTGTATAGCACTGAGGAAATAAATAGAGTAATGCCTTACGACTGGCAAATGATAATGTGTTATATTGTACAATGTGCACTCAGTCCCATGGCTCTGTTTACTCACATAGAGGAATTCAAAAGCTAAGATGTAAGTAAAAAGTAAAAGTGCGCTTTACTTTAGGGCAGTTTCGTTATCTTGTATGTTAAAATGCGACTCCCTGATAAGCAGAGCTTATAGCACTACAGTATCATTTCATCTTACAGACGTAAGAAATAATCACATCGCTGAATGACGTCCTGGATTAAGCAGTTTTTGTTTTGTGGTAGAAGTACACTGGAGGTACAACATGTCTGTTGTCATGACGATTGTGGCAGACGCAGACAGCGGCTAGCACGAAACTGTAGCCGCAGATAAAATGAAATGTGCAAGGAAACAACTCCTCAGGAAAATGAATGCCATGATCATATGAACTTGGGACTGACCGATACAATCTAAATTCTCCAAAATTTATTTTCCAAAAAACGTCTCTCAGTCACATTCTCGTCTCCTTTTTATTAGTCAACAAATATGTCAGAAAATGTTATTATAGTTGTTGTCGTTATCATCACTTAATTTTTATTTAGTCTTCGTCGGTAGAAACTTGTTCGTCACAAATTTTTTTCCATCAACGAAATGAACACTGGCCTGCAGTCCTGCACTTTATGAACTTTGTTCTCTTTGTCTAACATACAAACAATCTGATTTTACTATCAAGTAT
>LR812519.1:27936560-27999060 GCA_903798195.1 Danio kyathit | reverse complement strand
AAGGGCTTTTGGTGTCAGCTGTTGGAAGGGGGCAGAACTAAGTGTTTGGGGAAGAGCAAAGGCCGCAAATACTCACCCATGGACTCTGAGGTACCACCTAACAACAGTAAACTCTGAGCAAAATGGAGCCTTTAATCTTTAATGATTACAGCTGCATTATCGAGGCCTGCCATCATTGAGCATTATGGGTCACAGAGAGAGGGAGAACTCACTCTGACCTCTGACTGATCAATTTTGCAGTAGATAACATGTCTGTAGAGCATGTGCTGAATAACTGATACCTACAAAACAGCTATCACTCCTGCTGCAGATTTCTCTGTTTTTATTTCTCTGTTTTCCACCTCACACAAAAAAAAAATAACAACAGATAGATCCCCCCAAAAATATAAATCCTTATCTTTACTGATCCTCTTGTTGTTCCAAACTTGTATGACTTGCTTTTTTCTGCAGAACACGAAAGATAATGTTTCAGAGAATGCTTCTACTGTTGTTGTACACTGAAAGTCATTGGAGGTTGAAAGTGCTATTTATTACTCACCCTCATGACATTACAATCCCATGAGACCTTTGTTCATCTTCAGAACGCAAAATAAGATAATTTAGATGAAATCCAAGAGTTCCCTCATCCTCTATAAACACGATCCTGAGATGTTCAGAAAAGGAACCAAATACATTGTTAAAAAATGTATGTGACTTCAGTAGTTTTGTAATCATATGATGCTCCAAAAACATTTTTTGTGTGCAAAAACTACTTTGAATCTTTTCTTTTTCTTTTCTTTTGATATTCTCTTCCATGTCACGTCAGAGTGCACATTTACTATGGGCCAGTGCTTAATTTGAGCCAGATCTTGCCGGATCCTGTTTTGGAAAATGTCAGATATTTGTGTTTTGCATTCTGGTATTTATTGTAATAGTTCCGCGCGTGCGTGTGTGCGTGCATGTGTGCGTGTGTGTGTGTGTGTGTGTGAGACAGAGAATGAGTGCAAGAGAAGGCTGTGTGGATTGTGTGCATGCACACACACATGACAGTGGTCACCATGCGCAAGTTAAAGCAAAAGTCAGGTTTAACTACTGGCCCTCAACAATATTTTTTAGCCAATCGGCTTTCTTATGTTTACAGTCACTCTCATTGGTTGGTGATTGTTTCATGTGCAGTGAGCAGCGAAAATAAATAATGGCATAGTGGCCTACCTAAATAAACGGCTTACCTTTTAAAACCACGAGTAAATCTGATAATGAGCCTGATCAAAAGAGATCTTGAGAAGATGAAACTGTGCGAATGGATCAGGAAAGCGGGAGACAGAAGCAAAGCAATCTCAAGTCAGCCAGAAAACATGACAGAAGAGGTAACTGGGCTCTTCTTGAAGATTAGACTGAGTGAGTCATTTAATTTTTTTAACATAGGCCCTGTGTACGCTGCCAGTTAAATGTGACTCAATTCTGATTTTTTGCTCATATGTGACACTGATCGGATCTGTTATATGACCGTGTAAACACGAAAAAAACGCATGTATTTGCATATTCAGAGATCGGTTTCAGGCCTCCTTCATATGTGGAAATAAATTAGATATAAGTCGGATATGTGACAATGCGACTATCATGTAAACAGGCAGATCGGATTTATTGAGGCATTCAGGTTTGTACGTCATTAAACTTGTGACAATGTGGTACTTCTCCGCGGTTTAATGACGTAGAAGGAAGAGCGTGATGCTGACACGGTAAATAACAACAACAGAGGAAACACGGAGGAGGAAAGTGGTCAGTCGCCACAATTTGCTCCCACCAGACCTGAGATCTCTCTCGTACCCACAAATTCCTCTGAATGGTGGAGGACACCAAATAAAAACGATAGGCGCAAGCTGCGATGACTCCCTTCTCCTCTGCCTCCACCTCAAAATCATTATGAAGTTGGCCGAACTTCGCATATTTTGCAGAGCTAAAAGCAAGACAATTTCTTCCATCGTGGCTAGTGTGGCGCAGATGCTAGAACCTGCTTTTACGCATGCGCAAAGTCGTAAATTGTATGGCAAGTGTAAACACATAAATCAAATATCACAATTAAAAGAACGTGTAAACGGACAGGCAAAAAAATCAGATGTAGGCAACAAATCGTAATTGGTCATCAAGACCTGACAGTGTAACCGGGGCCATAGTAGTGAAGTGAACTGAATAGTGATTGTTCATACAATTTATGTTTGTAGCTACATGTTTTTATTATCCATTGCTGACCTATAACGTTTTATGCCACAAAATAATTAAAGGCTGTTCAGAAATGCGATTCTCTTTTTTTTTTTTTGCACTATCACCGTTTAATGACATCATGTACTGGGAAAACTGAAATTGTGTGGTGGACGTTGGTCACGGTTACTTTTATTTCCTGGTTTTGTTCCGGGAATTATTCATTTCGAAATTAAGCACTGCTATGGGTAAAAGTCATTCAAAAAAAAAAAAAATTGGTGAGCACAAAAGTGTTCTTGGAGCTTCGTATGATTACAGTTAAACCACTGAAGTCATTTTCTAGAGGTGTGAACCTACACTGGTCTCACGGTTCGGTTCGATTACGATTATCATGCCATTGATTCGGTTCAATTCGATATCTCAGTGCATCACGGTGCATTGACGATTCTTTCTATACACAGTTTTATATTTTCTTCACAGCACAACAATTCTTGTATTAAAATGTATAAATATATTTATTTACTATTTGTAATACAATTTTGTCCTTTAATACAAACAGTCAGATATATAAATGTATCTTTAAACAACACAAGCATTTATAGCAAATAAACAAATATAAATATCCGCTCGCTTTCTGAGCCTTGCCTACCAAGTTCTTTCTTACACCCCTTTGATTGGTCACGCACTCAAGAGAAAGGGCTGTGATTGGCTCTTACACGCTGGCGCTCTTCACAGATGCACTCATGGGCCACAGTGAGAGAGAGAGAGAGAAATGGAGATTACTTTCATTCTCTTAATCGCCGTGAAATAGGGGCTTCTGCTGTAAGTGTCAGTGAAACACAGTCCAGCAAACACACACGCAGTGAAATTGTGCACAGTTTCTGAGTTTTTAAGTAGTTGGAGCGTTTTAAATACTCACGCTCGCCTCCCTCGCTATAGTATGCTACGGCGACATAGCGCATAGGAGATAAATGACGTCAGTATATAATAACCGGTTATGATTATTACTGAACCGATACCGAATTGTCCGCGTCTGCATTGCGGTGCACCGAAGAAACAATTAATTTTGACACCCCTATCATTTTCTTTGAACATCTTGGGACGGTTGCTGTATATGGAAGGCCGGAGAGCTCTCTGCTTCCATCTAAAATATATTAATTTGTGTTCCAAAGATGAATGAAGATCTCAGTGGCTTGATACGACGTAAGAGTGAGTAATTAATAACATACTTTTTATTTTTGAGTCAACTAACCCTTTAATGTGAATTAATTGTTTATATATATTAATTTTGCTTGGTGAAATATGTTTTTATAAGCTTTGTACATATTCAGCTCAAACTTCAGTGATTGTAATTTAATATCTTGCAATTTCCAGGGGGGAAAAAATCAGAAATGTAAGATGTAAACTCAGAAATCTGAATGAATAAAAGTATACACTTGTTCTTTCATTTCTGAGTAAGTATTGTGCAATTGTGACTTTTTATCTCAGAGTGATGTAAGCTGCACAGTAGGTAACACCAGTAACAGAGCTGTTAATGTGTGCAAAACCCATACTCAAAAAGAGCTCAGTTTCACCCCTGTATTTTATACAATATTATATAGCTGTTCCGCTCACTAAACACATTTTCTGTTCTCTCTGTTATCTGTTTCTAGTCACGAGCGTTTCTCTCCAGATACTACAGGGATCAGAACATTGAATTATCTAAGCTGCTGCACAGACTGGGTCAACCGTTACCAGCCTGGCTCAGAGAGGAGCTCCAGAAGGTCAGGTAGCCCAAACCAAACCAGCGCCCCTCTGGGTCAAAGATCCAACTTCACCCCTCAAAGGAAAATGTGGACAATTGAACAATACCTGCAAGGTCAAAAATTCAACCCACCAATCAGTGGAAGCGGTGTGATCCTCCATAGTGCTTTTGGATGATCATAAAGGTCAGATTTAGTGGGGGAGATACAGTGATGTTACTGTGACCCTTGAACTTCAAATGCAGCCAGACAAAATCTGCATAATGACTGAAAAAATCAAATGAAAACCTCGACACACTTCCTGCTATATTTACTGTCGCTCCATCAGACACTGGATATAAAAGTATGGCTTTAGATTTTATACGTCATCATTGAGAGATTTAGAAGTGCACAACTACTGTTCATAACCTCACCCTTGCGAATATATCAGTCAATCGATCTATCAGCCAATCAACGCGAAGATGCAAAACGATATGGATCAACATGGAGAAATGAAGAGCACGGTAAAGTTTGCTGCGTCAGATTTAAACCGGTCAATGGAGTGATGTCATTGTGATGTCAATGTCTCAGTCCACGTCCCAATTACTGTTGTTAGAGGATGAGCTGAAGAGAAACCATTTCAGTTTGTTTGTGTGTGTGTGCGCGTGCGTGTGTGTGTGTGTGTGTGTGTGTGTGCGTGTGTGTGTGTGTGTGTGTGTGTGTGTGCGTGTGTGTGTGTGTGTGTGTGTGTGTGTGTGTGTGTGTGTGTGTGTGTGTGTGTGTGTGTGTGTGTGTGTGTGTGTGGTGTGTGCGTGTGCGTGAGTGTGCGTGCGTGCGAATGGGCATATGTCTGTTGCCAGGTAGCCTTAGCCCCGCCCACTGGACTGCAACTGGTTGGCTGATGAATTTGAAGTGTGACTTTTATTTTTGAAAACAATTTGCCTCAATACAGTGAGAAAGTGCTTTGAGAAATATGTAAATAACTATATATATATTCAATAAACACTGGAGAGATTCATGTTTCTGTAAAGCAGTTCTTGCAAACGTCTCTCTATTTGTGCTTAAAATATACACCTATAATAATATATACATCTTTTTATGTATAAAGAAAAGCTCTTAATTAACAATTGGCTGTAGCTCATGATTTACAGGTGTTTTCAGATTATTTTCATTATTATATTGCATTATTGCACTGTAAAACCCAAAAGGTTAAGGTAACTCAAACCATTTTAGTTCAAAAACTAATCCTAATGAGTACTGTGAACTTAATCCATTTGAGTAAATAAAGCAATTTGAGCACAGCAAAACTCGATAAATGAAGAGAACTCAAACCAACTGAGTACTGTAAAACTCAATAAGTTAAGGCAACTCAAACCGTTTGAGGAAACCGATTGCTACAAACTATTTGAGTTAAAAAAACTAAACTATATGAGTACTGTGAACTTACTCCATTTAAGCTGAAGTAATGAGTAGGCCCACACGGAATCTGCACGCAGATTTTCCGCAGAATTCCGCAGATTTCCGCAGATTTTTAGCCCATCATTAATTCTGTTTATTTACTTGAGTAAATGTGTGTAAATCTAAATTTATTCGGTTTCTAAATTACACATATTTCACATATTAAGGTTTTAGTTTTGAGACTCCCAAAATAATTCCGCAAAAATCCGCAGATTTTTACCAAAATTCTTCGCAGAATTTGCAAAAAACGTCCGCAGATTCCGTCTGGCCCTAGTAATGAGGTATTTAATTAACTCATTACCTTCAACACTGTTCAAAGCTCTTTTCAAATGAGTAGAATTAACTTTCAGTTAATTTTGAGGTAACTACACTCATTTCATTTGATAAAGTTGACTGTTGGGTTTTCCAGTGTGGCCCTTAATATCTGCTCTGACAACTTCTGATACTGAAATTTCAGAGTGACTTTTATTGAGATATTTAGCATTTTGAAACAGTTTATTGTATACAAATAATATATAAAGAAAAAAGCTGTATAATATTTTGTTTCAAACTGCTAAAAATGTCAGAAGCCATTTTGTTAAAACTTTTTAACATGAAACCTCAGAGCAATAAATAGAAAACATCCATGAATCAGAAATACAGGAAGCTGTTATGCTTTATAGGTACAGTTAAAGTCAGAATTATTAGCCCCCCTTTGAATATATTTTTTTTAATATTTCCCAAATGATGTTTAACAAAGCAAGGAAATTTTCACAGTATGTCTGATAATATTTTTTCTTCAGAAGAAAGTCTTATTTGTTTTATTTCGGCTAGAATAAAAGCAGTTTTAAATTGTTTTAAAAACATTTTAAGGTCAAAATTATTAGCCCCTTTAAGCTATATTTTTTTTCAATAGTCTACAGAACAAACCATCTTTATACAATAACTTGCCTAATTACCCTATCCTGCCTAGTTAACCTAATTAACCTAGTTACGCATTTAAATGTCACTTTAAGCTCTTTGGAAGTGTCTTGAAAAATATCTTGTAAAATATTATTTACTGTCATCATGGCAAAGATTCAATTAATGAGTTATTAGAAATGAGTTATTAAAACTATTATGTTTAGAAATGTGTTGAAAAAATTCTTCTTTCTCTTAAACAGAAATTGGGGGGGGAAATTAACAGGGGGGCTAATAATTCTGACTTTAACTGTACGTGTGAATGCTCAAAACTATGTGATGACATCAATTTTACACTGGTGCAGTTACGTTAATTAATATTATTATCTCTACTTTATTAAGCAAGTATGAAGAATGGGGTCTGATTATTAAGGGGAGTGCACAGGTTCAGATACTGTACGTCAATGCCGTTTTTGATGAAATACTTCCCTCTAGTGTTCATAAAAAAAGCTAGCCCCTGATTCATTCACTGACATTTCAGGCCATTTAATCATTTTCCTCCAAATTATCCAGCATATGTGCAGCGAATCCAGCGGATGCCCTTCCAGCTGCAACCCAGTACTGGGAAACATCCATACACACTCATTCACACACATACAATACAGCCAATTTAGTTAAATTCACCTATACCTGCATGTCTTTGGACTGTAGGGGAAACCAGAGCACCCGGAGAAAACCCACTCAAACACAGGGAGAACATGCAAACTACACACAAACGCCAACTGACCCAGCTGGGACTCGAACTAGCGACCTTCTTGCTGTGAGGCGACAGTGCTAACCACTGAGCCACCGTGTCACCCTCAGGCCCAGTACTTTTGATTAAATCAAATCAAGTTTAGGCTAAATACAACATAGTCCAAAACCAACAGGCTTTGAAATTTACAGACATTAAATAAGTGTCACTCAATGTCATTTACTGTACATGAGACTGTCCGTGTCTCCCTGATACACCTGAGTATAGATATCAGCTCTCGGGTTACACTGTGTTGAAAGTCTGATATGGCCTGTGGCCTGAGATGCATGACAACAAAGAACAGATGCTGCATTATTGTAATTAAATACTTTGATATATATATAAATATTTCTACTTTACTAGAGATAGCCTATTAATGTTTAATCCAATAATACAATTTTACACCAAAAGCTTTACAAAAAAGTAATCCATGTTCAGCCTCTGATTTATTTATTTTTAAACAGAAGAGGGAAAATTTCCGATTTTTAACTATATAATGAGTAATAATGAGTAAATGATTATGTATTTTTCTCTTTTTTTTTGTCATATCCTATCACACAATTACAATCAGACTGTGCTATATATCTTTTTCTAAGTTGTAACTTCCAACTGTAGTAGTTTTCTAATGAACTGCTTTTTAGCGTCGATATTTGACTTTATCCTACCTAAAGCTGCAGTATGTAAGTTTGCCGCTGTATCTTCATTCCTGTTTGAAACAAAGTTGCTGTTAAATGCGGAATGATCTTCTTTTTTAACGTGGCTTGTGCGCCGCTGTGGCTCCTCGGCGCGGATGAATCTAATGTAAGGAGTAAATCTAAAAGGAGTAAAACTGGTGGATCCTGTACTTTAAAATAACAGTGGAGGTAAGGATGACATGTTGTGGAGCCATTTATGGTGAGTACTGCTCAAAATAGAAAACATTACGGTTATTGTGAACAGATAAGAACATCGTTTTGAACACTGGCTGTTTATGTACTTGATCATACATTTAAATTGATTTTTACACACCCCTAAAAAAGACTGCAGCTTTAAATATGAGCAATATGAGAAGCAATATTTAAATAAAAGTAATATTTAAAACTGCGATATTTAAATATACCCACTTTCATTTATTTCATTCCAGTAGGTTATGTATTCAGCAATATCCACAAGATGTCACTGTAACACTGCTCTCAGTCTCAATCACTCTAACTGATCTGCCAGGATTGATCTTTCACTCTCCAGAACAATGTCACTGCATGAAGAGTCTTTAGCTCCACTGACAACTGCACACCCGCTTTTATAAACACAATACACTTGTGCTAAATTTTATTTTCCCATTTAAAAATCTTTTAATGGCTGATTACATATATTATTTTAACAATTAGATTTATAAATATGAAATATCTACATATATGTTCATATATATTAAAGGGATATTTCACCCAAAAATGAAAATTCTCTCATTTACTCACCATTTACTTGTTTCAAACCTTTATGATTTTCTTTCTTATGTTGAATACAAAGGACATTTTGAAAAATGATGAAAACCTGTAACCATTGACTTTCATATTATTTGTTTTTTTTTTTTCTCTCTATGATGTATGATGAGTGGTTGCATGTTTTTTTTAAGCTTTCTTTAAAATATCTTCTTTTGTCTCCAACAGAATTAAGAAACTCATAAAGGTTTAAAACAAGTGAAGGTTGAGTAAAGAATCACATTATTTTCTTTTTTGGTGAACTGCCTTTAAGTATAATTTGATATATTCATATATAGTCATGTATCATGATTTCCGTATGCATTCTTTAAGATTTAACTAAGTGAAGAGGTACTGCTTTATTATACTGTATAGTGAATGAATAAGAACAAATGATCCACAGTAAATCATTTCAATCTTTGCCATCATACTGTAAACTGGCATCCATAGAAATTAGCTTAAAAGAATAGTAAAAGCACACACACACACCCCACACACATACAATGGTTTTGCAGGTACATAGTAACTTATGTAAACAAAGGGCTTTGGGAAAAGACTGCACTAACATTACTGTCAGACCACTGAGAGGAAGCTGATTTACAAAACCTAAAGCTAACATTTCAGTCTGACCAATTCAACAAGCACCAATATTTACCTAACTTTTGTCTGCCTGGAAAGAGCAAAGCACGTCATTTTCAGAATCAATTTCTCATTTGCCCAGTAGAAATGTGCAGTTTTATAGAACCTTTTTTTTATTTAACCCAAAAGAATGTAACTGTAATATGATCATAAGACAGCTTAAAATGTTATATTCTAATGAAAAAAGTAGAAACGTGCCCAAACTTTTCAAAATCGTTTAATGCATATATCCTTGTTAATAGTGTCCTATATGAACATTTACCATTTATTTTCTCCAGGTTTTTTTTTTTTCAAGGAAATCACATTTGAATATAGCAACTATAGTTGCCAGTGAACAAATATGTTGTAAGCACTGTTTAATGTAAAAATTGAATAGGAGGAGAACATTTGGCATCCTAACTCAAAACAACTGCTTTCAAAAGATCAATTCATATTCATAAACACATTAATTATGTTTAAAATTTGAAAACCAATTGATATGAAACCCCCAAAATTATCTATCAAACAGTTTCATAAATATGAAAACACAAAGAACTACTCTGTGTTACAGTGATGAAACGCACACTAGTTTCCCCAACAGACTATTGTGTCAAAAAGATAAATGAAAAAAGTTAATAATTATAATCATTTCAATATTTGTAATAATTGTTTTTAACTATGTATATATATATGAAGACAATTATTGCAGTATTGAAATTTATTTTTGTAAACGAAAACCATTTTCTATAAAATGCTTTTGAAAATCTTCACCCTAAAAAGAGTTTTCAAAAATGTGGGTTTTAGTGACCTGATACTGCGTTTGTGTGTGGACGAACAGTCAAAGCATGTAGAAAAAGCAGCGATTTAGACAATACCCATGTCTGTGTAGACAGCAGGGCTTAAGGTCGTGACTGAATTTGGTTGTAGTTTTGTGTTTTCTTCAGTGATTCTGCTTTTTAAAAGCAGGAGTTCATTATTCTTATTTGTTATTTTAAATCATTGTCGGAATGGGACCAGTAGAAGTTAATTTTACTCTGACGGTTTTGCTGTGTATCAATCTGTAAAAAAGTCTACTTTAAAGATATTAGTTAAAGGGTTATTTTAAAATGGGGTATTATGAAAGCAAAAAACAAAACAAAAATCAACATTAAACAAGGCCAATAACCTTGATTTATTAACAACACATTATTCCCTATTTCACCATTATTTATGTACTTACGAGGTATTTGCCCACTGGCAACTATAGTTGCCGCTTGAACATTTGACAAACTATACACAAAACTATAGATCTCCTGAAAGATGTGTTTTGTTTGAATGAATCTAGAGACCTTCATGAATATGTTGATATATATTTGTAAACAAAAAATATTTTTATTAACATGAAAATTGTCTTTATTTGGGAGGGTTTACCTCCATTTTGCATCCTGGAATTAGAGGTAGGAAGTTAAAAGTCTCATGAGACAGGAAGTAAATCAATTCCTTTTTTTTTTGTTGTTGAAATCTTTTATTTGGTTGTTTGCTTGCATGTCATTGAAAAATTAAACATGCATAACATGTAGTAAATTACTTCTGAAAAGAAAATGGCAACTACGAACTTAAACTGGGCTTAAATGGGTTAACAGTAAAATAAAATGATTCACTTTTTCAAATAGTTATTGGTGAAAGTGAAGCGGGACTGGAGACTCAACAAACAGATTTGTGTTGTTTTAAATAAACAAAAAATTGAAACTTATGTGAAACCTTTACTTCAGCCAGATAATTTGGCTAAATATTCAGCATTACCTTCAAATAATTTTCCAAGTTTAGCACAACATCTCCTCTATGTAGTGTTGATATGGCATATAATAAATCATTTTAATCTAGGCCTCATATTTGAAATGACAGAACTTTATTCATGATTAAACAGTTAACAAATGTTCAATGCTCAAAACTGAGGTTGTTAGACAATTGTATATACCTTAAGCTTTTATGACTACATTTCTCTAAATATTTAACAATGTTTCTTTTGTTGATGACATTGCAGCCTTCATTAATCACAAGCCATATCATTTGACCACCTTTTTAAAAGCACAAAAAGTTCAGAAACATTTAAAAATTCAGCAAGACTAAAACAACAGAATTATTGACCCAGTGTCAACAACTGAACACTTTTTAAAGTTTTCACAGCACAGTCAATTAACATGAGATTATATGACCGATGGATTAAAAAAAAACAAGAACTGTACAAAAATCTAAACTGCAACACCATAGTTTGTGCAAAATAACAGCTTGCGGTTGGTTTTCGTTTTTTACACAGACCAATAATAGAAAGATTAAAAAGGGGCGTAGTGCTCTACGCTCATAAATCTTGCTTGTGGAGGTTTATTATAGACACAGATCACAGAAAATACAAATTGATGACCATTAATTATGCTAACATAAAGCGCTTTCATTATTACAGCCATAAAACAAAGATGTATAAAGAGTCTGGCATTGCACATAATTCCCATTTCCTTCTGGAAGAGAGTGTGACTGCAAAAATATTTACACTCACCGGCCACTTTATTAGGTACACGTGTCCGACTGCTCGCTAACGCTAATTTTCAAAACAGCCAATCACATGGCAGCAACTCAATGCATTTAGACATGTAGACATGGTCAAGACGATCAGCTGCTGTTCAAACTGAACATCAGAATGGGGAAGAATGTTGATTTAAGTGACCTTGAACGTGGCATGATTGTTGGTGCCAGACGGGCTGGTCTGAGTATTTCAGAAACTGCTGATCTACTGGAATTTTCACACACAACCATCTCTAGGATTTACAGAGAATAGTCCGAAAAAGAGAAAATATCCAGTAAGCGGCAGTTCTGTGGGTCTTGTTGATGCCAGAGGTCAGAGGAGAATGGCCAGACTGGTTCAAACTGATTGAAAGGCAGCAGTAACTCAAATAACAACCGAGGTATGCAGAGAAGCATCTCTGAACGCACAACACGTCCAACCTTGAGTTAGATGGGCTACAGCAGCAGAAGACCCAGTGACACCAGGTGCCACTCCTGTCAGCTAAGAACAGGAAACTGAGGCTACAGTTTGCACAGACTCACCAAAATTGGACAATAGAAGATCGGAAAAACGTTGCCTGGTCTGATGAGTCTTGATTTCTGCTGCGACATTCTGATGGTAGGTTCAAAATTTAGCGTCAACTGGTTTCTTGAACATGACAATCACAGTACTCAAACGGCCACCACAGTCACCAGATCTCAATCCTATAGAGCACCTTTGGGATGTGGTGGAACGGGAGATTCGCATCATGGATGTGCAGCCGACAAATCTGCAGCAACTGTGTGATGTTATCATATCAATATGGACCAAAATATCTGAGGAACATTTCCAGTATCTTGTTGACTCTATGCCATGATGGATTAAGGCAGTTCTGAAGGCAAAAAGGGGGTCCAACCCGGTACAAGTAAAGTGTACCTAATATAGTGGCCGGTGAGTGTTTGTATGCATGTAAGATGGCCTCATGTTAAGATAGCAAGCCTCAGTCCACTTATCGTCACCGTCATCTGATCTAAAACAAATGAAGTCATGGGTGGATTATGATGTCATCTAATGTGTTGATGAGGTGATGCGGTTGGTTTCTAAGCAATGGCATGGTAACCGTTTCCCAGGAGTTTAGAATTACCATAGATTTCTTGGCAGGAAGTGCAGAATCTTCTCATTTCAGCATTAAAGCCTGATGTGATTTCAAGCCATCGGAACGTTCTTCAAGACGCTCAAATAGGTATCAACTGAGAAACATTACACGTCCTGGTTTATGGTTTAAAGTTTGTGCTTGTCTCTTAATGGTACAAAGAATACAGTCACTTGGATACATGTTCATTAAAAAAAATCTGAATAATTCCACAATCACCAATGTGGTCTCTTCAACCCTTGAAGTGCTTTCATTAAAAAAAGGAAAGATTTTAAGACAACTCGATGCATTTTGTCATGAATTTTTAAACCCCACAAATACTGACTTTATTCAGTGTTTTTAGATTTATTCCCAATTTAAAATCCAACTATACTAAAACTAATCATCCTTTAAAAAAGATTTACAATGTCCTTGTATAAAAACAGCCAAGTGCTGTACTTGTAGGTTGTTTGTGCAAGGAAGCTTACTTCAACCCACAGTATACGCTTACATTTACAGTTCAGTGCCCACTAGTTAAAATTATAGCGAATATATATAATGGCAGCCTGGTTTTGGGAAATATGTTTATGACAGAACACATTTTACCCACTGACTGTAAATCATTTTTCTGGTTTTTGACTTCATCCCTTCATCACTCACATGGGCTATATGTAGATTTCAGAAACCACTGTTAGCTCATACTGCACACGAGATAAACAGGAGACTGAAAGTGACAGAGCACCCTAAAATACAATATATGACAGTATTTTAATTCACTTTTAGTTTGAGAATTTTATTAAAGTTTGTAATTATTGGTACTAGACTGCCTAATAGAGCTGCACAATATTTTAAAAAAAATTGTATATACAATATATGTCTCAAGAGAGCGGCAATATTCATTCATTTCATTCATTTTTCCTTCGGCTTTGTCCCTTTATTTATCAGGGGTCGCCACAGCGGAATTAACCACCAACTTATCCAGCATATGTTTTACACAGCAGATGCCCTTCCAGCTGCAACCCAGTACTGGGAAACACCCATACACACTCATTCACACACATCACTATGGCCAATTTAGTTTAATCAATTCACCTACAGTATAGCGCACGTCTTTGGACTGTGGGGGAAACTGGAGCACCTGGAGGAAACCCATGCGAGCACAAGGAGTACATCCAAACTCCACATAGAAATGCCAACTGGCCTAGCCGGGACTTAAACCGGCGACTTTCTTGCAATGAGGCGACAGTGCTAGCCACTGAATCACCCTGTCACCTCGAGCAGCAAAATATTTATTTTATGAGACAAGAATTTGTGTATTGAATGCATAAGTTGTTTGTCCAATTTTAACCAATCGGTTGAGGCCTTAATGTCTTTATAACCACTACCCCAAGTGCTATCATGCTATTGGCTTATGCTAGGCCCAAAGGTGAAGAATGTTCCTCAGAGCAGAGAGGTGAAAATAAATACTGATGGCGGGAATACAGACAAAGCTAAGAAAATGAAAATACTGATTAAGAACTAGAACAGTGTTTCTCAACCATGTTCCTGGAGGCCCACCAGCTCTGCACATTTTCTCCTTAACCAAACACACCTGATTCAGATCACCAGCTCGTTAGCAGAGACTGAAAGACCTGTAATGTGTGTGACAGACAAAGACATCCAAAACATAGAGTGTTGGTAGTCCTCCATGAACGTGGTTGAAAACCCTGAACTAGAATATCTGCAGAGATTTTAAATCATTCATGGTGTTTTACAGTCTTTTTTAAAAGTTTGTTTATCTCAAATTAGATTTAAGTATATCATAAAAATATCTAATACCTGTGTATTTTAGTATGATCATTACATAAATTTATAAAAGTATCGTAACATATTATATCCAATTAGCATTATCATTATATTTAACATATATAAAGCATGTTTTCCCAATATTGTGCAGCCCTACTGCTTAGTGATTCAGTTATATATGAGCTAATGTCAGATAACTGAATGCTGAAGTTTAATGTGTAATGATGATTATAATTCAAGGCATGTCAAGGCATATTTTTTTGATTCATAGATTTTGTAAAGCCAATTTACATGGATATTTTATATACACTCACCTGCCCCTTTTTCGGTACAACTAATAAACTGCAAACTGCAACCGCAAATTTCTAATAAGCCCATCACATGGCAGCAACTCAATGCATTTAGGCATGTAGACATGGTCAAGTCGATCTGCTGCAGATCAAACCGAGCATCAGAATTGGGAAGAAAGGTGATTTAAGTTACTTTGAACGTGGCATGGTTGTTAGTGCCAGACGGGCTGGTCTAAGTATTTCAGAAACTACTGAACGACTGGGATTATCACATACTGTACAACCATCTCTAGGATTTACAGAGAATAGTCAGAAAAAGAAAAAAATATCCAGTGAGCGGCAGTTCTGTGGGCGCAAATGCCTTGTTGATGCCTGAGGTCAGAGGAGAATGGCCAGACTGGTTCCAGCTGATAGAAAGGCAACAGTAACTCAATTAACCATTCGTTACAACCGAGGTATGCAGTAAAGTCTAAACCGGACACGCAGCCGGCCGGAAGTGTGATATGCATATCAATATAGCAGCATTTTTTTATGAAACTGTATAACATTAATTCATATTTTTACATTACTGTGACGGTTGGGTTTAGGGTTGGGGTGGGGGTAGATGTTAATAAAATACAATAAATGGGAAATGTAATAAATAATATAAATAATTCTTGTTAACTTCTGGCCGCAACCGTATCTGATCTGGCAACAACTGAGGTACGCAGAAGAGCATCTCTGAACGGACATCACGTCAAACCTTGAGGCAGATGGGCTACAGCAGCAGAAGACCACACAGGGTGCCACTTCTGTCAGCTAAGAACAGGAAACTGAGGCTACAATTCGCACAGGCTCACCAAAATTGGACAATGGAAGATTGGAAAAACATTGCCTGGTCTGATCAGTCTTGATTTCTGCTGCAACATTCAGATGGTAAGGTCAGAATTTGGCGTCAACAACATGAAAGCATGGATCCATCCTGCCTTGTATCAACGGTTCAGGCTGGTGTGGCGGTGTTATAGTGTGGGGGATCTTTTCTTGGCACACATTGGGCCCATTAGTACTATTTGAGCATCGTGTCAACGCCACAGCCTACCTGATAATGTTGCTGACCATGTCCATCCCTTTATGACTACAGTGTACCCATCTTCTGATGGCTGCTTCCAGCAGGATAACACACACTATCTTAAAGAACGACTTATCTCAGACTGGTTTCTTGAACATGACAATGAGTTCACTGTACTCAAATGGCCTTCACAGTCACCAATCCAATACAGCACCTTTGAGATGTAGTGGAACAAGAGATTCGCATCATGGATGTGCAGCCGACGAATATGCAGCAACTGCGTGATGCTATCATGTCAATATTGACCAAAATATCTGAGGAATATTTCCAGTACCTGGCTGAACCTATGCCATGAAGGATTAAGGCTGTTCTGAAGGTAAAAGTGGTCTAACCTGGTACTAGTAAAGTGTGCCTAATAAAGTGGCCGGTGAGTGTATATAAATACTGTTTTCGACTGTCTGTGGGTTTGTTAGACTAGTCACAAAATTTTACTTTAAATGTTGATGAAATTAGTTACATCGTACATCCCTACTAAAGACTAAGCATCCATAAGATGTGGTTTGAACGAATCCCCTTTCTTTAAATGACACATTGACATTACAGTACAGCTCTTTCAGCGTGATCTTGAGCATTGTTGAAGCACTTGTTCATGTGTCAAAGAAGAAAAGAGAGGCTCTCAGGAGCGTTTGTAAACACCATATCCTTTTGAGTCCTTCACATAACTATCTGTCTACAGGCTTTCATAAACAACCTCATAATGGCAATAAAAGACATGAAAATTTGTACATATCGCCCCTTTAAAGCAAAACGTAGCCTTTCTCTCTGGCATTTAAGACTTGTTTGGAAGTTAATTTCAGCTAGTGTTAAGAAATATATATTTTTAAATATTATCTAAAATGTGCTTCATCTTTTATGCCCACAAAGTAGGAATACTATTTTGTTCACCATCATTTTCTACTGGACAATAACCTTTTTAATCCAGGGCACGAAGGCGGAGACTTTGGTGTAGACCCCGGGTGCTTCCTGCAGGCGACACGCATGACCCCATGATGTGACCCCATAAACAACCCAGCTCCCGCTCGGCCTCTCGCACACCAGCGGACCACCGCTATCACCACGGCAGGAGTCCACACGCTGGGCATCATGAGACGAGCCGGCGCACAGCATACGATTGGTGAACTGCTCAGAGTAGCGCTGCTCACACTGACGCTTGCTCAACACAGAAATGGAGGCCTGCTGGAGAGTTTTGGAATATGCACGACCTGAGGATAAAAAGAAAGGTCAGAAAGTCATTTTAACTTGCAGTCTGGAAGTGATCAGGCATAACTGTTCACGCATGCAACCAAGTGTGCAGTTACTTTGCTCTCAGTGCTGCAGCAACACACACCATTCATTCCACTTCAGAATACCTTTAAGGACTTTTAATGCTCAAATACGCCACTGGTGATTTACAATACGGCGTGGTCATTCGAGTGAAAATCCACTATCAGCACGTCACATGATCATCTAGATGCTTGACACTGACATTATAATTACGCAGTGCAGTTTGGTGATGAGTTCCTGATGTTCTGTGCTGTCAGGCTCTGATTGCAGCTCTGTGTGGATGTTTCTACTGCCGCGTCTGTCTTTCTGTTTTGATGAGAGCAGACAGCTGGACAGGTGTGGACACAGAGGATACCGAAGAGAGCTTAATTGCATTGAATGTGCTCTTCTAGTATGCCTTAAAGCAGGGATTCTCAACCGGTGGGCCGCGGTGTGGATCCTGCAAGTTGGCCGCGAGATAGCTTAAAATTAACTCTCAATATTATACTATAATTTTTGAATTTCATTATTAATTTGCTATTTTTAAATTATCAAAGTAATGCACTTTCTCCTGTTCTCTGATTGATTACTTCAAACTCGGCGCAAAAACTGCCTCATGATCGCGTCTGCAACTAGTACACGCAAGTCTGTTCATTCACAAACTGTGCGTGAAGTGAAAGTATCTCTTTGTGTATTTTTGTGTGAATTATTTAATATATCCACAGTTGTCCAAATTAATGTCCTGTGAGTGTTTTATAACGGACACACACCCATACAGGAGGATCAAGCAAGGCTCAATGGTGTTTCTGCCACAGAATGTAAAATAAACTTGCATATGAGCTTCAGACGCGCTCTGGCGGAGCTGTTCACTGTTCCTATTAGCGATCTCCCAATAATATCCAGCTGCAAACTCAACGGCCATAAGATCGACGCGTTTCGACAGATGAAGGGTGTTTTACTGTATTTTACATTTGTCTGTATATTTTTGAATAGTAGATATTTAATAGTAGATATTCAGTCAGTCCAGTTTAAACCAGAAGCTGGTCTTTTGCAATCCTGTTGACCTGTGGTGGCCTTGGAATCTGTGTATGTTTTAAATATATATATATATATATTTGTTACCAAATAATGGTTTAAATTTAAACGAGCATTTCATATATAAACATTTTAGAGAAAATGTCGGACAGGTGGGCCTTCAAAAACTGATTGGAGAAAGAAGTGGGCCCCGAAGTGAAAAAGGTTGAGAACCCCTGCCTTAAAGAGAACCTACCTGTATTTTGCCCGTTTTTCCAAGATGTAAAATAAGTCACTGATGTCCCTAAAGTGTGTATGTGCTCAAAATACCACATAAATATTTTTTATAACTGTTTGAAACCCCTTTTAGGTTTTGTCCAAATTGTGCCATTTTGGTGACTGTTGCCACACAACTGTGTTTAAACCCCTTATAAAGGTAATTTTTACATAATAGGTCCCCTTTAAATCTTAAAAGTATATTTTAAGGTTGTGGTCCAGAGTGTATTTTTAAGGCTTATTTGTGTTTATAAGATGCAAAGCAATCTGTGCTCAAGCTATATTTGTAAAAAATTATGTTTTTTTTCATTTATCTTACTTTGATTAGGTACTGCTACTCAGCTAACATGAAACCGACTGTCATATTTCCTAGTTCCTCTGAAAGACCCGCCCTCAAAAGGCTCTGATTGGTCAGCTAACATAATGTGTTGAGATCCGCGGATCGGCTCCATGTCACCAGGAAAAGTGTCATGCCTAATAGCATGCGCTGTGCCGTTGTGTAAATACTGTCAGTCTGAGTAGCTGTTAGCCGTATCAGTTTGAGCTTGAATCAGACAGAAAATGAAAAGGACACAGCTGAACCTCACGCCTGCTCTCTAAAATAAAATCTGACAAGTGTCTTTCACATATATTTGGAATAAGCATGTGTAAGTAACATGAAATGTTCTCATATCTTTTGCGAGTTCGTTATGAGATGTACAGTAGAAAGCAGTGAAAGTGACCACATATAGAGACACTGAGGCGCTGGTGAAGATTGTGGGTGTTTACAGCGGTTTGGTGGATAAATATGAATTTGTAGCTAAATTGTTAGCGGTGTCAAACTGCATTTCTTATGGTTTACATCCTTGTTTACGTCCTTGCTACAACATACCATTAACGCTAGACACTATGCATGTAATACATCAGTTTTAAGAAATAAAAACACTTACAGGTTGTGACTCACAGTCCACAGCTTTGTCTATTATGGCTGGAGCTGCTCCTTCTTTAAGGAGTTTTTAGCCAAATCCAGCACTGAACTGGGAGAAATTCTGGAAGCTGTTCTTTGTCAAATGCTAGCTATGCACTTCTCTCTTTGTGCCATGTCTTTTTGAAGCCCAAATACAGAAACAGAACAAGCTCTGTGGAAATAGCAGCGTTTGGACGGCATTTTAGCTTTCTCTGCTATAACATTACAGCGCCTCTGACCACGCCCCTTCGCTGCGCGGGGTGTATGAGTGTGGTGAATGCATGTAACCTGAAGCGTTTGTGATCTCACTAACCTGAATGTATTTTTTTTGTAGTCCCCATTCTTCTGTGACTGTAGGCTTTGCTAAGCTAACTCTGTTAAAGCCAGTGACTACATTTACATGGACATCAGTAATTAAATTATTTGCCTTAATCTAATTAAGACAATAATAAGATTAGGGCGTTTACATGAGTTGCTTTTTGAATGTTTCTTTCATGATCACGTTTTACATGGTTTAGCACATAATTTGATTAACGTCATTGCACTATCCGCATTCCTCCCGGAGTTTCATGTAATTTCGGGTGATTCATTTTTAATTTGTCGACTTTAACTGCAGTTTGGCACTTTCACTCAGGAACATTTCATGCATGCCCTACATTGACAAACGAGTTATTGGATGCAACTATGAACTGCTGGATGAGTGTTGTTTTAATGGAAGTTAATACCGCACGCTAAATGGAAGAAATAAATCCTCTGCATTTCAGGATGCAGGTTTCTGTGGTCTTTACTGACTCAGTAGGTGCAAAGAATAGTCAAACAGCCGTGTGTGTGTGTGTGTGTGTGTGTGCGTGTGTGTGTGTGTGGACTATCCGGTTGCAAAACGCTGCGAAAAGTCCTACATGATGGTAATAGTTTGATTGTGGTGTTTACATGTCTGTACTGCACTTCAATAATACGACTAAGATGGGCATACTCCACATGTCTTAATTCGATTTCTCTTTAGTTCAATTATGACCTTATATTAAATTAATCAAAAAGCGCTGTTTACATGGTAGACTCTTAATCAGAGTATTGTCTTAATTGCATTAAAATCGAATTATCGGTGTCCATGTAAACGTACTCAGTGTCTCTCTTTGCATTGATCTTTGAGCATTGTACATTCAGAGATGTTATTTATGTTCACACAGCTACATTACACATCAACTAAAGTTTAAAATATGATATCGTAGTGGACCACCTCATTACAAAATGTGCTTGGATCATGTAAAAAAGGCAACTTTTAAGTGTTCTAAAGTACACAATGATTAAATATTAATATTTGTACCTACCATTAATAGGAGAGTTATATATATCCCCAAAACTTTACACCTTAAGGGCCCTATCATACACCCGGCACAATGGGGCGCAAGGCGTGACGCAAATATTGTTTGCTAGTTTCAGCTTGACGCAAGGGTCGTTTTTACATTTTGTGCCTCGCTGTTTAAATAGCAAATACATTTGTGCACATATGTACGCCCATAGGCGTTCTGGTCTAAAAAAGGAGGTATGTTAATGTGCATTGCTGGCGCGTTGCTTTTTTGAGGAACTTAAATAGACTGTTCAATAGACAGGCTAAGAGAAGGTCCAGCGCAGAGAGCATTATATGTGCCTAGCTTAAACATTGCTTAATACACACAGGATGTACAGCAATATGCAAATATCTTTACAAATGAATAAGAATTAAAGGAATAAAATATTACAAAAATTATTACTTTCTACATAAATATAAAAACCACTGCTTTCATGCCTTCTTCATCTCAGGGGGCTTTTTCAGTTTATTCATGACAATTTGCTTTTGTATAATGTTATTATTAGTAGTATTATTATTTATTATATGCATATTTATATTTGTTTTATTAAAAACATGCTAAGATTTGCCCACCTGTCAGGTTTTGGACCATATGGGGCATAGCATGTGTATTTGGAAATAACTCTTCACCACACTTCGTTATAACTGTTCATTAATTCCTTTGCTGGAAATTAGAACTGAATTTAGAAACAGTTTTGAAACAAATCTTTGCGCTTAACAAACGAAATTTATTATGTAGGCTAATGGATGTCTGTGCATACAACACATTTCCTTATCCACTGAAGAGAATGAAAGTGAAAGTAAAAAATGATTAGGCTCATTCTTTCATTCTCGCACTGCAGATGGTCTGTTTAACTGTTTTCTCGCTAGTGAAGAGCTCAGTTATTCCACTTACAAAGTCCGCCATGTAAATAGCAAATGCGCTGTTGCGACGCAACTGACTCTTAAAAGGAATGGGAGATGAGACTCTGATTGGTTTATTCTCAAAACACACCTATAACTCATTAAGAGAATAAGCTCAACCCTGTTAGACTATGCGCCGCGGAGCAAAGCGGAATTTTCCATCCTTAAAATAGCAAAAGTGGATTCTGACCCGCCCTTAATATTCAGCACGATAATTTTGTTTTACTGTGCATTCTCTCAACACATTCTGAAACAATCACAGTAAATAACTAGCTTTACAATAGTAAGTCTTAAGTGGCTTTTGTCCATTTCCACTATGAAAGCAGTCAGATCAGATGTGTTTGACTGCTTCTGAAAGCTGTTAAAAGTGGATGGCTCGAAATGCTTAGACACTGTTTACTATTGTCAATGTCACTTGAGATTAGATTGATGAAAATGCATCTTAATATCAGTGTAAACCAGGTAAAGCAGGTTTCAAAATAAGCTTTGTCATGCTTTAAAGAAGTGCACTGCTACTGTTACATGTTGTATAATAAAATGATTAATAAATATAAGCTGTGAAATAAAACAGCTGAACATTTAAGTAGGTGCTGTTAATTAACATGTACAGTAGATATGTATGGTTATGCTTATTCCACATGATTATACATAAGTACACTGTAGTGTGTTTTTTTCAACGAAATTTAAAGCTAATTTATTTTACATTTACTAAACTGCAAAGTCATTTCAAATGTGCAATTATAAATATATTTAGATACATTTCAGTAGAAATTACATTAATATTTTAGTTTATTAAAAGCACTTTGCAGTACATTGACTGTAGCTGTATACATTATTAACAAGTACATAAAATCAAACTGTTACATCTTTAACTGCACTTACCCTCCCTTCATATTTATGTGCAATCTTATTATCTCGTGTATTACTTTCATAATATATAAGCTAAACTTCTCATGGCTATGAAATGTAAATTGTAAGCGTAGATTATATAAGGGTAAATGTAACTGATGCTAGCTGGTAATATTTTATTATCTCTTTCTGTCTCACTGGACATCTGGTTGGAGATATTTATAAATGACATCGTTTCACAGCCCCATAACCCCACAGAACACTAATATAAACTCTTTGGTGATTATGAACATGTTAAAATGGCATTCACGCCATGTGCTCATACATAAACCAGTGCTTACAAACAACCTCACGCAAATATGCAACCTTGTTTGCAAATACAAGTGAGGAAACAAATAATTACTAAATGTTTGAGATGGATGATGTCTGACTGTTGTGGAATAACAGATGTTTTACAGATTTTTTTGTCATGTTCAGCCAACAAGTACAAAGTCTCTGTGTTTAACTCTCATTGCATTGATAACATTTGAAACTATTTTCAAAAATATATTCTGTGAGGTCTATAAGAAAGAAAACATCACACGACTAGAGAAATAATAGTAATAGTCATTCACTACCTGACAAAAGTCTTGCTGTCATTCCTAGTTGTAAGAGCAACAAATAATAACTTGGCTTCTAGTTGATCATTTGGAAAAGTGTCAGAAGGTCGATTTGTCAGATGAATCATCTGTTGAACTGCATCCCAATCATCACAAATACTGCAAAAGACCTATTGGAACCCGCATGGACCCAAGATTCCCACAGAAATCAGTCAAGTTTGATGAAGTAAAAATCATGGTTTGGGGTTACATTCAGTATGGAGGTGTGCGAGAGATCTGCAGAGTGGATGGCAACATCAACAGCCTGATATATCAAGACATTTGTGCTGCCCATTACATTACAAACCACAGGAGAAGGCAAATTCTTCAGCAGGACAGCGCTCCTTCTCCTAATTCAGCCTCCACATCAAAGTTTCTGAAAGCAAAGAAGGTCAAGCTGCTGCAGGATTGGCCAGCCCAGTCACTAGATATGAACATTATTGAGCATGTCTGGGGTAAGATGAAGGAGGAGGCATTGAAGATGAATCCAAAGAATCTTGATGAACTCTGGGAGTCCTGCAGGAATGATTCCTTGCCATTCCAGATGACTTTATTAATAAGTTGTTAAGCAGTCGTCCAATATATACTCTACATTATTTCTGTTAAGTGATGAGACTTTTGTCTAAGCAAAGTCAGACCTTACTGTCCTAAATATAAAATAATTATACATCAAGAAAATATTTTATTTTGGGAAAATAAGCATAATCTAGAGCCTTTTTCTTTCATATAAGCCACTTCTGATACCAAATGATCAACTAAAATTCAAGTTATTATTTGTTGTTCCTGAAACTTGGAAAGGCGACATGACTTATGTCAGGTAGTGTAATAAGTTAAAGTATAAGTTAAAATAGATTTTAGTTTACCATAACTGCTTGTCAAAATTGAATTGTCATTCACTTTATTTTGAATATAGTAGTTATAAATATTATCAAATTACATTTGAACTCTAGTCCTAGTCCTCTAGTAAACAGCATTCTGAAGTCCAACCAGGGTTTAATTAAGGCTTTATAACAAAAATACTGTAATTGTACTGGAAA
Organism: Danio kyathit; assembly: GCA_903798195.1. Lineage (NCBI taxonomy): Eukaryota > Metazoa > Chordata > Actinopteri > Cypriniformes > Danionidae > Danio > Danio kyathit. The sequence continues at coordinate 27,974,870 of LR812519.1, read as the reverse complement.
ACAAATATACTGATCAAAAATAATTCAAGTCTTAATGAATTAACAAGGTTCTATTCTGATTTAGGAGCTTTACATTGTAGAAAAGTGAATAAAAATGATAAGATATTATTAAGAGCCACAGAAACTACTATTTGATATCATTTTAAACTTCACTCAAAAAATTTTATTTGCTATTTGTTCAAACTACTTATTTAAGTAATAAGCTGAATCAACACAATTCTTGAGTTTTTTTAGGGGGGGGAAACATTTTTTTAATTTGTAAAAACAAATAAGTTAACTTCCTTTATGTTGTCCAAACACAAATCGATTATGCGGAACAGAATTTTTGACAGTACATATTGCATTTTTATTCAGTTACATTAAACTTTATATTACGTTTGTAAGTGTATTATTTTGGCGAATTATTCCCATAATGCAGGGCTATTCAATTAGTTTGTCATGGGGGCCAGTTCATGAAAAGCATCCTAAATGAGGGGCCGGAGAGATATGACTTGAAATACGAGTGATGACACAACAGCATATAAGAGCCCATATGTTGAATTTTTGCTCTTTAAGACACTCACGTTGTATTTTTCTACATTAAAATGTTATGTTTGAAACTACATAATATCAGTGCATTGTACAATAGGCTTTTTTTTACAAACATTCAAATGCTGTATTTCAAAGCACAACAAAAGCAGTGCATTTATTAAGTAGGCTTCTTCTACATTCAGACACATTCACATGTTATGTTTTGAACTGCATAACCATAATGGACGCAACAATTTTAGATTTTATTGTACGATTATAGTCTAAAGAATAATCATTTTTTCACGGTTATCACGTCTAATGTAAATTTAAGCTTTATATTAGCTAAGTATTTCAATGAACTGTTAATCATTTTAATAATTTGTAATAATTCGTCTAACATATCTTTTGTTTACATTGCACTGAAAGCCACGCACAACTCTCACCGCTACAGTGTGAGATGTGCGTCTGGATGGCGCATATTGGCATATATTCTTACACTGGTAATAACGAACTTGCGCGGGAAAAGACGCAATATGTGAATGGCCCGCTGCTATAGTTAGCCCAGTGTGCGTGCGTATTAGCCTTGGTGTATAAGCTCGGAACTTTAAACTAGTGCACAGGTGCCATACCTTTGTTTAGTTGCAGCCTTTAAGCTTAAGTATCCAAATGTTTTCGGCTGCTCGCACACATGCTTAATGTCAGGTGAACCACACTCTGCGGCTCGTGCTGTATTGAACAGACGCACGTCACTTCATAACTATAGCGGCCGTTTTTCGACTGAACTAAATTAAATTATTATTATTTTTTTTTTAGGGGTTTTCACCTTTATTGACAGGACAGTAGAGAGTATTGACAGGAAAGTGTGGGAGCAGAGAGAGGGGAAGGATCGGCATAGGACCTCGAGGCGGGAATCGAACTTGGGTCGCCGTGAGCACCAGAGTGCATGTGTCGACGCACTAACCACTACACCATGGGCGCCGACCTAAATTTATTTTTGATGTCTTGGTCACACTATTTGGAGGGCCGGAATAAATTGCCTCATGTGTCAAGTTCGGCCCACTGGCCGCCTATTGAATAGCTCTGCCATAAAGAGTAGGCTTTTAAAAAAAAGTGTACTTCAAAACATACAGTAAAGCACTTACTGGCATTATAAATAAATAAATGGCATTACACATTGATGAAAACGTCTTGAATTTCTGAACTAAAATTGCTTGTGCTCTTCCTCATTTGTACTTGCTTTGCATAAAAGCAGCTTTTGAATGATTAAATGGCAGTGTCATCCCATATACTTGGCTCAGGAGTTTTGTTCTTGTCTGTCTGTGGGTGAGAAGGACACAGTGAGGGAGCGATTGTTTCAGACAGAACACAGAACAAAGACTCAGTGAAATCTTGCAGTGTGTGATCATCGCTGTCAGTTCTGCTTTCACACTCTCTGATCACATCTTATGCTTGTCAGCCTGCACTATTCAACAGCGCCCAAAACACCTACGTTTCACACACAAACACAGCCTCAGCTTTTGCTCTAATTGTGGTCAAAACATCCTTCATTTTGAAATCTTGACGCTGTCAGGCAGTCTGTTATAACCGTTTCTCAATCTATTTCTCGAGTTTTAAAGCAAGTTTCAGAAAGCATGTGTAAAAACTCGTTTCGCAGATTTCTCTTCTCTATTGACATAGGAAGTGGACCTTCTTATATATCACCAGCCCTGAAAGAACACTCTGCTATTTTGGAAATTGGCCTATTTTACAACTCACCTGGTTAAACAGTTTTTAAACCGTTAAACCGAGCACCGGGTCTGGTGGGTACACATTTAGCTTAGCATAAATCATTAAATCAGATTAGACCATTAGCATCTCACTTTAAAGTAACCAACAAGTTTCGATAATATCAACAGAGACTAAATTTATGTAGCCAGAGCTACGTATAGCTGCATTTCATCTTTAAAACGTCTTTGTTTTTTTTTACGCTACCAGCTGCCCGCTTACCTCCGTGTAGACGGCTTTTCTGCTGTTACCAGTTTGCTTAGTAGCTCACCATGTACGTCAGCAGACTTGAGATGCAGAGAGAAGTTGACCCTGAGACGTATTTCGCACTGTCCAGAAATGTATATAGTGGTACGTATCAATAATCAGCCTGGGTTGGATCATTTTCCTATTTTAAACTTGACTCAGGGGCATCACGGTGGCACAGTGGGTAGCACTGTTGCCTCACAGAAAGAAGGTCAATAGTTCAAGCCCTGGTTGGGTCAGTTGGCATTTCTGTGTGGAGTTTGCATGTTCTCTCCATCTTCGTGTGGGTTCCTTCGGGTGCTTTGTTTTCCCCCACAAGTCCAAAGACATGTGCTATAGGTGAATTGGGTAAGCTAAACTGTCCATAGTGTATGTCCTGGTCCTCTAGGTTGGGGGTTGAGCGTTGGGCTATCGACCCACCTTGTAAATATTAGACATGGTAAATATTACCAACATGGTGCGGCTAAATATCAACTTCAATATAAACGGTCCTGAAAGTAAGGGTGCTTTCACACTTGGTTCAATTGCCTGGACTGTACCCAAATTTGATTGTCCCCCCTTGCCACCTTCTCGGTTGGTTTGTGTTCACACTGTCTTTTTTCCTACTGAACCCCGGTACGCTTGCGTTATCAAGCTGCTGTTTTGTGTACAGCTGTTGTTAGGTGACGGCCACGAAAACAAAGTGCCAAAATGGAAAGACATACGCACATCTGCTTTTACTGAATCTTTTGGTTTTGGACAGAAAGAGACTGCCGGCTATCTGCCACAAAAATAAACGTTCAGAATATAACGCGATGTCTGCTGAAGCTGTTTTTGGAGGAGAAAAGCAGACATTATCGCTGTAATTGCCCTAGCTCAGTCCCGCATGTCACCAAGGTACAGTACGTGACACATACACACACACACACACACACACACACACACACACACACGAATGAACATTATGAAAACGATAGTTCAAACGAACCCGGGTGTGGACCAAAAGTGCTAGTGTGAAAGCACCCTAAGAGTAAGTAAACTTGACTCTTCTGTAGTTACATCGTGTACAAAATCAGCTGGTAAATTAAAAGTTGCTATTTACTTGGCTGATATGGCTAGGAACTATTCTCTCAATCTGGCGTAATTATCAAGGAATTTTGCTGCTGTATCATGGCTACAGCAGGCGCAATGATATTACTAACCTGAAAAGCTAATACAGTAAATGGTCTTTGGGATATTTTAAGCTGAATTATTAGGCAAGTTGTATTTTTGAGGATTAATTTTATTACTGAACAACAACCATGTTCGCAATGAACCCAAAAGTTGTTTTAGTTTTAGCTATTTTAGGAGGATATCTGTGTGTGCAGGTGACTATTACTGTGCAAAATTATTAGGCAATTTAACAAAAAACAAATATATACCCATTTCAATTATTTATTTTCACCAGTGAAACCAATATAACATCTCAACATTCACAAATATACATTTCTGACATTCAAAAACAAAACAAAAACAAATCAGTGACCAATTGCCACCATTCTTTGCAAGGACACTCAAAAGCCTGCCATCCATGGATTCTGTCAGTGTTTTGATCTGTTCACCATCAACATTGCGTGCAGCAGCAACCACAGCCTCCCAGACACTGTTCAGAGAGGTGTACTGTTTTCCCTCCTTGTAAATCTCACATTTTATGATGGACCACAGGTTCTCTATGGGGTTGAGGATCAGGTGAACAAGGAGGCCATGTCATTAGTTTTTCTTCATTTAGACCTTTTCTTGCCAGCCACGCTGTGGAGTACTTGGATGCGTGTGATGGAGCATTGTCCTGCATGAAAATCATGTTTTTCTTGAAGAATGCAGACTTCTTCCTGTACCACTGCTTGAAGGTGTCTTCCAGAAACTGGCAGTAGGACTGGGAGTTGAGCTTGACTCCATCCTCAACCCAAAAAGGCCCCACAAGTTCTCATTTCATCAGTCCATAAAACCTTAGAAAAATCAGTCTTGAGATATTTCTTGGCCCAGTCTTGACGTTTCAGCTTGTGTGTCTTGTTCAGTGGTGGTCGTTTTTCAGCCTTTCTTACCTTGGCCATGTCTTTGAGTATTGCACACCTTGTGCTTTTGGGCACTCCAGTTATGTTGCAGCTCTGAAATATGGCAAAACTGGTGGCAAGTGGCATCTTGGCAGCTGCACGCTTGACTTTTCTCAGTTCATGGGCAGTTATTTTGCGCCTTGGTTTTTGGTTTGGTTTTTCCACACGCTTGCGACCCTGTTGACTATTTTGAATGAAACTCTTGATTGTTCGATGATCACGCTTCAGAAGCTTGGCAATTTTAAGAGTGCTGCATCCCTCTACAAGATATCTCACTAATTTTGACTTTTCGGAGCCTGTCAAGTCCTTCTTTTGACCCATTTTGCCAAAGGAAAGGAAGTTGCCTAATAATTTTGCACACCTGATATAGGGTGTTGATGTCATTAGACCACACCCCTTCTCATTACAGAGATGCACATCACCTAATATGCTTAATTGGTAGTAGGCTTTCGAGCCTATACAGCTTGGAGTAAGACAACATGCATAAAGAGGATGATGTGGTCAAAATACTCATTTGCCTAATAATTCTGCACTCCCTGTATACCACAGATTTATTTGGAATCTTTTAAGAAAAAAAAATCCTTCTAATGTCCATTTTAAAGATAAAAGGAGTGTGTGGATGCATGAATGTGTGGCCATGTCATGATACAAAACAATTGTTTATTTTCAGGTATTGTAGGTGTATTGAGCACTAGCATTTACGAAACTAAAAGAGCAATTGTACAAACAAACATAAAATCATTGTTTTGTCCTTTTTATTAATATTAAAGGGGTAATTGACTCCAAAATTTTAATTCTGTCATTATTTACTCACTCTCAAGTTGTCAGTGACCCCATTAGTATTTTCGCTACAACTGTTTGGTAACCCACATTCTTCAATATGTCTTGTTCTCTTAGGTTTGCTAATGAAAACACTATTGGTTGGGTTTAGGGAAGGATTTAGGTCAGTAGTTCACTAGGTGATCTGTACAAGCTCTGCATTTTCGTGGACTAGATGTACAAGAAGCATATGTATCGTATAAACGTACAACAAAACATACCCGTAGCAAAGTATTTTTCATTTTGCAAAAAATGTAGGCACACATTTGCATTGAGCCTGAGCTGGTTAATGCCTATTTGCATTGTTATGCTGTTGTATAATCATTATATAATCAGTGACATAAAATGGTCTTAAAATGAGAACAATAGCACTTATCACAACATCTGCTATGACAACATATTGCACAACAAAATTACTTGAATGTGTGTTTCATGCTATCTCTAACCTGTATCTCCCCAGCCTGTGATGTAGCAGTCGGCGATGCCCTTTGGCACTTTCTCTCTCCGCACTGGCAGACAGGCGGGCAGCACGGATCGGCTCAGTGTGACGCATTGGCCCGTGACACCCCTGTGAGCTCTGTGTCCAGACACACGCAGAAGTGCCAGGTCATAGTCATTGCTGTCTGCATGGTAGCGCGGGTGAAGGACGATCTTCTCAACAGCGTACTCTTCCTCATACTCCTCAGGAACCAGAGAGTGATAATCACCAACACGAACTTTATACAGCCCAGTGCTATTCCCATACCTAAGAAAGAGCATATAACAGACAGACATACAATATAACTAAACCAGACTTGTTAGTAACCTTACTAATTGAATTGTAACCACGTCCACTGATCAATTGAACGTCTGTGCAGAATGTAGTTACCATATTAATTATCTGCTTTTATTGAAAACTTTTAAAGTTGAGGTTAATAGTGAATTTAAACTGAGGTCATTGGATTATTTTAAAAGGGTAATCCAGCAAGAATGTATTACACTTAGGCCCCGTTTACACTAATGCGTTTTCGTTTTAAAACGCATAAGTTTTGCTACAGTTATGCCATCCTTCGCCGGAGTTTTCGAGCCCCAAAAACGAAGCGTTTTGAAAACGCTGGAGAGGTCGTTTTCATTCTAAAATGCTGCTGCTCCGTCTCAGTGTGGATGGGGGAAAACGGAGACATCTGAAAACGGAGGCATGGCTGCTGAGATTCGCTACCTGATTGGGGCTTTTGGGTCATTGCGTATCCTTCCCTTATTCGTCAAGCCCCTATCACATGACTATAACGCTACCGGAAGACGGCAGACCAGGCTTCATTGTAAACAACAACATGGACACAGAAATGGTAGCGTTGTTTGCACTATTGTCCGTTTAAGGCGCCAATGTGCAGTTAAACTCTGCCTTTTTTACTACAGCAGCTGCATATATTCGCAAGAGACAAGCTATTGTACGAGCACTCGCTAATCGCTCGTGTTCATCGTTCAACCAGCGTTTGTTGACTAACAATAACCAAATGCGAGCGAGACACATGCTTCTTGTTTATATTTGAACGCGCATGCCCAGAGTGCGCGAATGGTCACGTGATATACGTTTTTGGTGGAGTAGTGTGGATGGAGATATGTTTAGAAAAGCTAGATGAAACGCTAGTATGGATGCGAATTGTTTTTGATCTAAAACGCAGTTTCAAAACGAAAACGCATTAGTATATACGGGGCCTTAGTTTAGGTCACAAATGACAGTTTTAACAAATCATTACCTAACACTACTAGCTTAATAAACAAGTAATTATTTGTTTATGGTAGAAGTTGGGTTTAGGTTTTGGGTAGGATTAGGGTTCCAGAATAAGGTCATACTAACTGAACAGTTAATATCTTAATAATAGGCAGGTAGTAAGCCAGGGGACATTTATAATTTTACTTCATATTTCTTTTGAAAAAATTATACTAGAAACAATTCTGAAATAAATCGTGGTTTCCACAAAAATTAGTTTCTTCATCTTAAGCGTCTTGATTACCAAATACTAAATGTGTATTAAAAGAATTTCTATAATTAAAATGTGTTTATATTATTATTAAATTATATCATATTAAGGCGTCATGGTGGCACAGTGGGCAGCACGATCACCTCACAGCAAGAAGGTCGTTGGTTCGAGCCTCGGCTGGGTCAGTTGGTATTTCTGTGTGGAGTTTGCATGTTCTCCCCGTGTTCGCGTGGGTTTCCTCTGCATGCTCCGGTTTCCCCCAGAGTCCAAAGACATGCGCTATAGGTGAATTGAATAAACTAAATTGGCCATAGTGTATGAGTGTGAATGCGAGAGTGTATGGGTGTTTCCCAGTACTGAGTTGTGGCTGAAAGGGTATCCATTGCATAAAACATATGCCAGAATAGTTGGCGGTTCATGTATGTGTGTGAATGAGTGTGTATGGATGTTTCCCAGTGATGGGAATAAAGATTAATAAAGAGACTAAGCCAAAAAGAAAATGAATGAATGAATGATTTCATATAAAATTGTATTATTATTCAACATGAGAGTAGACATATAGAATTTTACTTTCTTTTAATTTTTTAAAACAAATCTAGAATTAATTTTCTTAAACATTATGATCACCAAGTCAGCATATTACAATGATTTTATTTTATTTTTTTAAATAATTTTAGTATTAAAAATTACGTTGTAACAATATTTCCCAAAAGTTCACTGAATTTAGTTTTACACAATTTTGAATTTCAAATAAATCTAAAACCATCAAATCAAAATCAAAAGATCTACAAAATTTCAATGTTTCCACAAAAACATAAATCTAAGAATTTGACCAGTAAGAAATGTTTTAAGAATCAAATCAACATATTATAAAACATTATATTGTTGAAAACTACTTGTATTCAATATTATTAAATTAAAATGGGCGTCACGGTGGCGCAGTGGGTAGCATGATCGCCTCACAGCAAGAAAGTTGCTGGTTCGAGCCCCGGCTGGGTCAGTTGGCATTTCTGTGTGGAGTTTGCACGTTCTCCTCGTGTTCGCATGGGTTTCCTCCGGGTGCTCCGGTTACCTCCACAGTCCAAACGCATGCGGTACAGGTGAATTGAATAAGCTAAATTGGCCGTAGTGTATGAGTGTGAATGCAAGAGTGTATGGGTGTTTCCCACTGTTGGGTTACGGCTGGAAGGGCATCCGCTGCGTAAAACATATGCTGGATAAGTTGGCGGTTCATTCCACTGTGGCGACCCCTGATTAATAAAGGGACTAATCTGAAAAGTACGGTAAATAAATGAATGATTAAATTAAAACACTATGTTGAAGTTTTACTGTATTTATTTTAAAAAATTAATACAGACTTTCTTCATTTAAAAAAATTCAATCCTACCAGTTGTAACGATGAAATAGTTTATATCAGAAAAAAGAAATATTTATTTGTGCATGTTCATCCTCTATTTTTATATTATTTTATATTTTAATAACCTTTAAAAATACTAATAATAAAATTTTGAAAAAGAAATGTAATCATTAATCTATTCAAATGAAAATCTATTTGTCATGCTGTACATTAAAAAATGTGATCCCTAAATTCACTTCAAATTATTAATTTAGCATTTTTGTGATTTATTATTCCTTATAAAGTCCAAATAAAAACAATACAATAAAACTTGTGCAATTAGCAAGACTGAACAGAATGAACTGAATTTATCATCAAACCTGGATGAAAATGGCCCCTGCACAGCAGTGTAATACATTATCACAGGATGATTTATGACTCTTCTACATGCCACTCAAAACGCCCTCACATGACAAATCATGTCCCTTCCTCAGGAAGTTCATGTCAACTGATCTTAGGGTCCCAAAGCCAAAGCATGTGCACTTACACACATTCACACCAACACACACTTGCAAAACCACTCTGGGGTCACTTGATCAGTTGGTAAAAACAGAGATACAATGGAAGTTTTCTTTTTCCATAAACTCAAGACTATGACATCATACCCAAAACACTCAAACAGTGATTTGAATGAAACGGAAAGCCTCTTGTGATTACCAGTCTTTAATATAATGTATTTTAATGTAGGGTTTATTTACTGTCATTGGTGAAATTGCCATATCTCTTCATAGATAGTTTTAATATGGCTTGTAATAATGGAAAAAAAATAAGAAAAAGTTTGTTGTTTTTTAATAAACAGTAAACAAATAAACAAAAAGAAAAGCATAGTTGAGATTTTTTCTGTTGGCCATTTTACTTAGTAAATCATTTCCTTTATATATATATATATATATATATATATATATATATATATATATATATATATATATATATATATATATGTGTGTGTATGTGTGTTGTGTGTGTATGCACCCACCCCCCATCTGCTTGTTAGTGATTGAACCCATTGCTGTGTAACGGAAATATGTATGTGGTGCCAGAGAGAGAGAGACGGCAGTGTCCCGTTACACGGTCAGGTCTTTTCTGGAAAGGGATCTGGCCTGTCAGGAATGACACTCTTGGTCTGGCAGGAATCAGAAGCAGGATCAGCAGCACATTCCCACAGCCCCTTCATGAGAGACACTCAATATATTACACTTCTAACACTCACAATCAGTGTTAATCCATACTGTAGTGCTGATCTCGAGCAGGTTATTAAAAGGTTATTCTGTCTGAGACACGGCCAAGTGGGTATTGCTCCGACATGCTGCACTTGAACCCTACTGTGAATGAGGATCATTTCTCAATAACAACCCCCCAACCGTTCCCAGCCAGCTATAGGGTCACCTCTCCACCTTCTTATTTCATTAAAGGCATTGGCTCTGATTGGTGGACTATTCTAAATTTAAAGTGGTTATTTAGGCCACTGTGTAATAGGTAAACTTTGTTAGTCTTGGGTTGGACTCATTATTTGCCTTCCTTAATTTTTCATTCCACAGATGTTTAACAATGTGCTGTAAACATTTCTCTGAGATTTTGGTTGATATTGTCATGAGAGCATCACACAGTCACTGCAGGTTTGTCACACCCATAATGTGAATCTACCTTTGGAAGCTGTACAGCACGAGTGCAAACTCAGTTTCTGGAGGACTGCAGTTTTAGGGCCGAGTTTAGTTCCAACCCTGCTCCAACACACTTACCTGTAGGTTTCAAACAAGCCCGAAGGACTATTGATAAGAGTATTGATAAGGGATAAAGGGCTTTAATTAAAATTAAAGCTAATCTGTGCAGAGCTGTGGCACTCCAGGAACTGAGTTTGACATCTGGGCCATACAGTAGGTGAATAGTAAACCCCTGTCATGTTCAAGAAACCAGACGATTTTACCTTTGTAGCATGCTGTGTTATGCTGCTGGAAGTAGCCATCACAAGATGGGTACGCTGTGGCATATCTAAGGCAGCATTTCTTAATCCTGGTCCTCACTCCCCCCTCACTGCTTATTTTATCTGGTTCTCTTTTTACGTCAGACGCTTGTTCTAATTCAGAAACAACTGCCCTGCAAAGTGGACATATGAACAGGACAGTGACCTGACATCCTTCAGTTTGAAGAAAGTATGTTTCATTAAAATGCATTTTAGTGTATGATATGTGAATTTATATTGTATTTATCTATGGACATATGATATGTCACACTTCACTTTAATGATCCTCAGTTGGTACAGAGAGATGCAAAAATAATACCCACACATTCACACTACCATCAGCAGCTTCCATACAAAGCAATAGGGATCTACTGTGTGTATTTATGTTATTTACACCAAATTGTGAAATTGTGTCTGAGTGTTGCAACAGAAATGAAGACTCGTCAGACCAGGCAACTTTTTTCTTCAACTGTCCAATTTTGTTGAACCTGTGCAATTGTATCTTCACAGTTATTAAGTGACAGCAGTGGCAGAGGTGTGATCTTCTGCTAGGTTTGATGTGTTGTGTGTTCAGATATGCTCTTTGTCAGAACTCAGTCAAAAAATGAGTGTTTCTCAAGTTTACTGTTGCCTTCTATAAGCTTAAACCAGTCTGGGGTGCGTTTCCCAAAACCATCGTTAGCCAACTAAGGTCGCAAGTTCCGTCGTTACAAAGATTTGATTTGCCGTTTCCCAAATCCATCACTCCAACTAACATTCGCAAACTGCGTCGCAAACTTGAGCACTTGAAACGACACCTCTGGAGCTGTAGTTAGAAGCATAGTTCCTGATGTGTTCTTTTCCCACTTATCCCCCCTATGCCCTATACATTTAGAACTTTCTAAGATTCAAAGTTGGAATTATTAAAAATAAAAAAGCATTAAAGTCATCTCTCTTAGGTGTAATTTGCTTTCAAAGTATTTTTACAGTTCAGTTTTAGCAATCTTCAAGTTTACAATTGTGCTCCCTTCGCAGTGCACTTTGAAAACATTGATATCATTTTGAACACAGCCTCATGGCGAAAGCTATAGGTGACCTATTATTTAAAAGTGGAATTTATGTTACGTCCTTAAAGCTTGTGAAAACAAAAAACAAAGCATACGCTAACTCTTTTAATTTATAGTAGGTTATTTATTAAGTATCTGTACTGTATATGACATGGGCCTGTTGATTAGAACCTTCTGCTGTGGTTTACATGTGTCAAATTGTAAAAGTAGACTTTAAAAATAAATAAATAAATAAATAAACAATATCCTACTAAATAATAATAATAATAATAATAATAATAATAATAATCATCATCACCATTAATATTATTAATATTATAATTAAAGTAAATAAATTTATTATAAATAGCCTCTATTTATTTATTTATTTATATGATTTATAAATTATATTAGAATGTTGTAAGCTTTTGTAAGTGATTTTATGTTTTAGAATAGAATATATAATGTTCAACTTCTCAATAATATTAGTAAAGGAAGAACAGGCCCTATATGTGCCATTTACATATATTTCAATGTATATGGAAAACAAGTGCATGTTTTTACCAAAAATAATATTGGATTTTATTTTAAATGCGTGTTTGTGTAAAGCAATATAATTTGCACAAAGAAATTATGGGGTTCTTCTCTAAAGAAGTTACTCCACCCCGTTTAGAGCATCATTATGGGCGTTTTACGCTGTAACTAACGTGGTTCAATCGATGGATCTGCGACAGAGAAACTAGGGGTTTTGGGAAACACTCGTCACTACATCGTTCTTTTCCCAAGTTACGTCGTTGTTTGGGAAACACACCCCTGGTCATTTACCTCTGATGTTAACATTTTCAGCCACAGAACTTTCACTCAGTGTGCATTTCCACAGAAGCATTTTTGCACAGCTGAAAACGCCAGTGCTCTTCCATAAACACTTAGCTGGGAACATTTCTTTAAATTTTAGTGCATTTTAATTAGCACTTTGAAATAGATGCTCAGCACCTTGTCATGCTGCTGTCATTCTAAACAAAATATGGCGATTCCATTGACAACTGAAAAAATACACTCAGCTGGGGAAAAAATTACTTCTGTGGACACACACCCTCACCCAGTATTTTCATACCATTCTCTGTAAACCCTAAAGATGGTTGTGCTGAAAATCCCAGTACATCAGCAGTTTCTGAAATACTAAGACAAGCCTCTTTGGCATCAACATCCTTGCTACAAAATCCATTGAATCACCTTTCTTGACCACACTTCTGCTCAGTCTGAAGGATTATTCTAGGCCTAAAAATTTCAATCAAATTTTTTTAACTTTCATTACAGCTAATTATATGATTAATTCATATGTGTGCTTAACCTCCTTGAGTGCTTGAGTGTCCACATACGTGGACAGCACAGTTTAGCTCTTAAGTGGCTATTTGAAATACTTTGAATGTTTTATATTTTGTTACAGACATACAGTGTCATCCTGCAACTGTTTTGCAGCATTTGAAATGTCCCAAACCCTATTTTTAACTGTCCAAAATGAGGAAAAATGTTGTTTTTACTCTCTGATAGTCAAAGCAAGTTAAAAAAAAAGTCTATGTTATACATGCTTTAAAAAATATTGAGGAAAAAGTGTTTTATGTCAATTCGGAACACAAGTCCACATATATGGACATCATTTTTATTCTAAAAGTACATCATATCAAAAGATGATACTTAGATTTTTATTCTAATTAGGTTCCAATAAGCCCAAATAGCAAAGAGAAATAAAAAATGCATGTAAAAAAACACCTTGGGCCTTTAAACTAAGAGCAAATGTAATTTCAAACTAGAAACTGAGAATTCACAATGAAACATCCAATTTCAGCTGACACCAAACAGAAAAAAATCTCTGATATAACTGATATATACACTACCTGACAAAAGTCTTGTTGTTGATCCCAGTTGTAAGAGCAACAAATTATAACTTAAATTCTAGTTGATCATTTGGAAAGTCGATTTTTTCAATATATCATTTGTTGAACTGCATCCCAATTATCACAAATACTGCAGACCTACTGGAACCCGCATGGACACAAGATTCTCACAGAAATCAGTCAAGTTTGGAAAAATCATGGTTTGGGGTTACATACAGTATGGTGGTGTGCGAGAGATCAGCAGAGTGGATGGCAACATCAACAGCCTGAGGTATCAAGTCATTTGTGCTGCCCATTACATTACAAACCACAAGAGAGGGCACACACTTCAGCAGGATAGCGCTCCCTCTCATATTTCAGCCTCCACATCAAAGTTTCTGAAAGCAAAAAAGGTCAAGGTGCTCCAGGATTGGCCAGCTCAGTCACCAGACATGAACATTATTGAGCATGTCTGGGGTATGATGAAGGAGGAGGCATTGAAGATGAATCCAAAGAATCTTGATGAACTCTGGGAGTTGCCATTCCAGATGACTTTATTAATAAGTTATTTGAGTTATTGCAGAGATGTGTGGATGCAGTCCTCTACGCTTATGGGAGTCATAGACAATATTCATTCTTTTTCCACTGCACCATGACTTTATAATCTATACTGTACATTATTCCTGTTAAGTGACAAGAGTAAAAGTCAGACCTTACTGTCCTAATTATATAATTGAAAATCAAGGCATGATCACATTTTATTTTGGGAAAATAAGCATAATCTAGAGGCCTATGCCTTTTATATAAACCACTTTTGATGCCAAATGATCAACTAAAAGTCAAGTTATTATTTGTTGTTCTTAAAACTTGGATAGGCGACAGGACTTTTGTCAGGTAGTGTAAAGTAATTCAGTACCCTATGAATTCAATTCATTAACTCACCCCACACTGGTTCAATAGTGTATTGCTCTGTTTTACCAAAAATCCAGAAGCCGGAAGCTGACAGCTATCTGACTTTTAGCTTGTTCATTACAGCAGTTCCATCACTGAGTGACTTCAGCATATTGCTCTGTCAGTCCTATAATACCATGCCGGTTGTAACCCCAGAGTTAACTAAGGTGTGCCAACAACCTGGCATACAGCATAAAAATAGTTTAATACCAATGTGTGTGTGTGTGTGTGTGTGTGTGTGTGTGTGTGTGTGTGTGTGTGTGTGTGTGTGTGTGTGTGTGTGTGTGTGTGTGTGTGTGTGTGTGTGTGTGTGTGTGTGTGTGTGTGTGTGTGTGTGTATGCGTGCGTGCGTGTGTCCGTGTGTGCGCGTGTGCGTGTGTTTGTATGTGCTATTTTTGCACAAATGTCATGCTACCCTCGGTAAACTCGGAAGTGAGAGACTAACTTGAGTCATCTCAAGCTAAATGATCTCAAGTGATTTAAAACAACTGTTACACTTCTGCATGATATTAATTGCTTTCCTAAAAAAGCGTGTGAACGAGTATGAGGAAAAAGAGGGAGGGGGCATAAAGGTCTCTAGATTTATAGCTGTGTGTATGTATGTGCACGTCTGTGTGCGAAGGAGAGCATGTAACTAGAGGAAACTTTAGCAGTAGTCTGATGTCATGGATCATATTTTGAAGGCTCAGTGCTTGGACTGGTTGATAAAAAACAGATCCTATCTTACTTAAACCTCTCACATTGCCAAAGTCTTACTACTGAGACCCTTTTTTTAAAATGAATCCCTAAATGGTTTAGGAAACTACCACTCGCGTACATTCTTCACAGTACTGTGGACACGCAGCAGAGTCTCAGACTGAACTGAAGGCAGATCATTTACCAGACTGATCCTTATGGGAAGCAGAAGTGTTTGTTTTCATATATTTTTTTATTGCTTTGCTCTGACCTGCTACTATTATTCTTCCTTAATGTGAAAAGCTATCCCTTTGGTGAAAACTCATCAAAAATCGCACGAAAGGTCTATAGCTAATTGCATGTGTTATGGGGATGAATGGGATTCATCATTGCCTAGAAACAAGCAGTTATATTTACAATATTCAAAACATGAGTCCTGCTAAACTTAAGATTTGACACGAGAATAACTCCTTAAGAAAGAAGATAGTGATGTAGAAAATCAGATTTTCAAGTACACATTTTTGTTAAAACAACTTACACTAA
Source organism: Danio kyathit (assembly GCA_903798195.1). Classification (NCBI taxonomy): domain Eukaryota; kingdom Metazoa; phylum Chordata; class Actinopteri; order Cypriniformes; family Danionidae; genus Danio; species Danio kyathit. The sequence continues at coordinate 27,959,077 of LR812519.1, read as the reverse complement.
CTAACATTTATTATATTTTGATGGTGCCCTTTAGACATTCAGTTTACTATAATAACTTTTCAACTATGTATTAATAACCTTTTTATTAGAGAATTAGTAGAGTCTTAGGGTCCTATCATAGGGGAGAGTGGGGTAAAGTGAGACACTTTTTACATTTGCTCCCCTCTAAGCGAGCTAAAATTATATATCAGTAAAATTTACACGTTTCTCATTAATTCAGAATGTTTCCTAGCAATGGAATTTATCAGACTGTATTTAAGATAAAGGAAAGTGAAAATATGACTACGTTTACATGGACACCAATAATTCGATTTTAATTCGATTAAGACAATACTCTGATTAAGAGTCTACCATGTAAACAGTGATTTTTGAACTAAAGAGAACTAATCGAACTAAAGAGAAATCGAATTAAGACATGTGGAGTATGCCGATCTTAGTCACCTTAATCGAACTATTTCCATCATGTAGGACTCTAAGCCGCTTTTTGCGACAGGGTAGTCCACACACACACACACCCAGACGCATGGCCAGTGTTGCCAACTTAGCGACTTTGTCGCTAGATTTAGCGACTTTGCAGACCCCCCTAGCGACAAATTTTCAAAAAAGTGACTAGCGACAAATCTAGTGACTTTTTTGTGTGTTACTGGAGATTTTTATAGACTGTCGTTTGTCCATTACTGTACCGTTCCTACTCGTCTTAACGAGCTGCGGGGGATGCCGGCGGCCCCTCCCCCGCCTCAGAGCACTGACAGGTGGCCCAGTCCTCGTACAGCAGCCTCTCCCACCTGCAGCCTGACTGCAGATCACTCCTCTGCGTACCGACGGCAAATGATTTAGCACCGGCAGTGTGAAGGTATCTCTCTTGTACAGTCAAACCGATCTGCTTCTCCTTTATTTGAACAATTTGATTTGACGGTTTATTCTTTTCTTGTTCACAATCAGAGATGTTTTAAGTGAGAGTTACAGAACTTGTCTGAGTTTATTATGTCTGAGCGATTACTGCAAATTCACTACTCATATATAATGATATACTGTATTCAAACAGCAATAACTTTAGTTAAATTGACATGCTTGCATTAAGCGTAGTGCAAATATAAATACCCCATTTATTTACCATAGGCTGTTAAACAGAAATGGTAGAACGTAATGACGTCAGTAATAGGCAAATTAGCGTATGACGTAATCTAGCGACTTTTAGCGACTTTTCGGGCAGAGCTTAGCGCCTTTCCGTTGAAAATAGTTGGCAACAGTGCGCATGGCTGATTGACACTTTTTGCACCTACTGAGTCAGTGCAGACCACAGACATCTGCATCGTGAAATGCGAAGTTTTATTTTCTTCCATTCAGCATGCGGAATGAACTTCCATTACAACAACTCATCCAGCAGTTCATAGTTGCATCCAATATCTCGTTTGTCACGGTGGGCTTGCATGAAATATTCATGAATAAAAATGCATAATAACTGCAGTTAAAGTCGACAAATGAAAAATGAAACACCCGAAATTACATGAAACAGCAAATGCGGATAGCACGGTGACGCAATGATATTAATCGAATTATGTGCTATAACATGTAAAACGTGATCATGAAAGGAACATTCAAAAAGCAACTCATGTAAACATCTTAGTCTTATTATTCTCTTAATTAGATTAAGGGAGAGCAGGGCACAAAGTAACACTTTTTGGTTTTGGCCAAATAATGAACAAAGTAATAGGGTTAGACAAACCATATTTTTTTAACCAAAAACACACAAGCCTCTCCTAAAAATGAGCACAATTTTCACATTTTGCACCACGTTGTTTAAATGGCGAATCCATTTGCGCCACTTACAAACACCCATTAGCAAAAGTGTGACCTAATACACAGATCTACTTTCATCGCCTTCATCAAATAGAGGGTCTGTTAATTTGATTCCTCTGCATCTGTTATTGAATTTGAATTATTGGAACTGTTTAACTCTGTTTGTTTTGCAGCTGGGATGACTAAGAGTGTTTATTTGCAGATAATGATTACAAAATTGTTCACAGACAACAGAAAAAGTGTGGGAAGAAGGTGCGTTGTTTAAAATGGACCATTAGAAATGTTTTGTTTGTTTTGATGTTGTGTTATCTAGCTGTGTGAGTCACAGTGGAAAGTTGGAAACACAAGAAAGTAGTGTTAGCGCATGTGGGTGGGGGTTAAGCCTTGCAGATGCGATACAGAATGAAGACGTACCTGTCCATATATTTAAGTATTTGTGTACCTCTTGAAGCAGTGAGCCGAGGTGAGTATCCAGCAGCTGCTGATCAAAGTGGCTCCACATACCAAGCGTCCATCTGCCTGAGAGCCCCGTAAACGCACAGCTGCCTGCCACGGCCAGCCACCACTACGCCATACACAAACACATAAACACACTATGAGCATGCTATTACTTAACATTTAAACAGCTCTCCACATAGTTTTCTCATTCTGACCACATATACAATTATTTTGAAATGTGTCATTTGTTATGGCAACGATGTTTATATACATTTGACCCTCTTTGCTTACCGTAGAGAGTTTTCTCCTCCTATAATTCTCTTCTGACGTGTGTGAGAGCGTCTTAGACCACACATGGAGCCAACTGCCTCTGAAATGTATTACAAACACAAATTTCTATAAAGCATGCATGGGTGAATCTGTTAAGAACATCTGCCTTTGTGCTGTTTCACCGCGAGCCCTCTGCAAAACATTGTATAACGTTTGCTGTTATTAAGAGGCTCTGCTCCTTTTCTCTTGCCTGCACCTTTACAGTCTTTAGAACAGAAAAAGGAATAAAAAATATAAGAATTATCTAAACAGAAATTATAGTGGCTCTCCCTATAAACAACTTTTATTTAGTGCTGGGCAATAATTAATTGATTGATTGTGAAAGTTAATTGCATTCAAAATAAAAGTTTAGACATTTATATGTGTGTGTGTGTGTGTGTGTATTATATATATTTATTTTGTATATGTGTATATACAACTACAAAGAAACAAAACTATGCAAATCTATTTTGTTACATAGATATTTGAACTTATATATAGTTCTGTGTGTGTGTGTGTGTATATATATATATATATATATATATATATATATATATATATATATATATATATATATATATATATATATATATATATATATATATATAATCTGTATATATGTACATATATAACTGTATACAGTATGTACTGTTGAAGCTGGCTTCTGCTAATGAAACTGCAAACTATCTTCAGTAAACTTTCATTTAATTGAATCTCTGGCTTCTGCATCTGACTGACTGGTCATTTTTTTTGTTAAAACTGTTGGTTCCCCAACAGTACATATACATATATATTTCATATCTAAGTATACCCCACCCCCCACCCCCTGGAATTTTTTTTCTTTTTTAAACATTTCCGAAATGATGTTTAATAGAGCAAGGAAATTGTCTGATAATATTTTTTCTTCTGGAGAAAGTCTTATTTGTTGTATTTTGGCTAGAATAAAAGCAGTTTTTAATTTTTTAAAAAACATTTTAAGGTCAAAATTATTAGCCCCTTTAAGCTATATAATTTTTTGATAGTCTACAGAACAAACCATCGTTATACAATAACTTGCCCAATTACCCTAACCTGCCTAGTTAACCTAATTAATCTAGTTAAGCCTTTAAATGTCATTTTAAGCTGTATAGAAGTGTCTTGAAAAATATCTAGTAAAATATTATTTACTGTCATCATAGCAAAGATTAAATAAATCAGTTATTAGAGATGAGTTATTAAAACTATTATGTTTAGAAATGTGTTAAAAAGAAATCCCTCCATTAAACAAAAATTGGGGAAAAAATAAACAGGGGAGCTAATAATTCAGGAGGGCTAACAATTCTGACTTCAACTATATATATATATATATATATATATATATATATATATATATATATATATATATATATATATATATATATATATATATATATATATATATATATATATATCTATCTATCTATCTATCTATCTATCTATCTATCTATCTATCTATCTATCTATCTATCTATCTATCTATCTATCTATATATATATATATATATATATATATATATATATATATATATATATATATATATATATATATATATATATATATATATATATATATATATATATATATATATATACACAGTACACACAGATATACAGTATTATGTCAAAACAAACTTTTTTTGGAATGCGATTAATTCATTTTTGTCCAGAACTACTTTTATTATAAATGAAACCACTGCATTTAATGGTTAAATGGAACTAGTGGCTTGTGGAAAATGAGCTGTTTAGATGCTAACATGTCTCTTATTTAACAACATTTTCTGTGCTTTGAACGTGTTTTTGCTAGCCTAATTATGTCACTTTGAAACATATTGAAAAATATAGCTTAAAATGCAACTTGTATTCCAGAAAATACATTACATATATTTTTAGAGAGTAAAGTGACAATGACAACAGATTATCATTAATCATTATAAAAGCATTAGGTGTAATGTTGTTGTTTTTTTTTTTTGTCTTTTTGATTTTGGCGTAAACACAGAAATCTGATGCATGGCAATATATGCAAAACACATATATGACATACAAGTTCATATTACACATATATAAAAACGTATATGCAACATGCTGCATATTTCAAATATTGTCAAAATGGCTGCCTATATATATAATTCCCCAACCTTTAGAATTCCAAACATGCAGATATACACTACCGGTCAAAAGTTTGGGATAAGAAGGATTTTTAAATGTTTTGAAATAAGCTTCTCCTGCTCACCAAGACTGCATTTATTTAATCAAAAATCCAGAACAAACTTTAAAATTGTGAAATGTTACTGCACTATAAAATAACTGTTCAAAAGTAGTTTATAATTTAATTTAATTATTTATTCCAGTGATTTTAAAGATGAATTTTCAGCTTCATTACTCCAGTCTCCAAAGTCACATGATCCTTTAGAAATCACTCTAATGTTAATTATTATTATTATTATTAATATTAATATTATTAATGGTATATATTAATATTTAACAAATGTAACAATTTCTTTTACGTTTAATAAATGCCGCCTTGATAAACAGAATAATTTTTCTTAAAAAAAAAAAAAAAACATGAAAAAAAAACTGACCCCAAACTTTTGATCGGTACTGGTAGATATGTTCAAATGTATTATCTATAAATTTACATATACTGTATGTTCATATATTGCCATATATCAGATTTATCACATAAAACCTGTTGAACCTAAGAATATATAGTACAACACCTACAGGTAATTACACAAAAATGTGTTTTGCTTATGTGTCATCTGGGTTTAATGAAGAAAGCAGGCTGGATTAACATGCATTACACTTATTAGATTTATAAGAAAAATAAAGCAGAAAGAAGTCTAAGTGAATAATACAGCACAAAAAGTCTACAGTAAGTGCCATTGATCATGCTGAGCCAAACCACATCCTTTAGAGTAGACATAACACACACACACACTTCACTCCAGCACTACAACAACAACTATAGATCTTCTCAGGTAATGGGTTCCATCTTTCTTTTAGATGGCTTTTTTTTTTTTTTTTTTACAAATCAGAGTATAAACAGAACACCCTGCACATTTACCTGCTGCCGCAACATGTACATTACACCAATAAAATAAAGTCAGTGTTTTATACAATCTTGCAAATTCCAAGTATTAAATGTGCTTTACAGAAACAGATACATTTAGTAATAAAATGCTAAGAATAGTACTAAAATGTAGAGTACTAAAATGCTATGTATACAAAAGGATGCATAAATGCATGTTAACTTACAGAAATGTACACTCACAGGCCACTTAATTAGGTACACCTGTCCAACTGCTTGTTAACACAAATTTCTAATCAGCCAATCACATGGCAGCAACTCAATGCATGTAGACATGGTCAAGATCTGCTGCAGGGAAGAAAGGTGATTTAGGTGACTTTGAATGTGGCATTGTTGTTGGTACCAGACGGGCTGGTCTGAGTATTTCAGAAACTGCTGATCTACTGGGATTTTCACACACAACCAACTCTAGGGTTTACAGAGAATGGTCTGAAAAAGAGGAAATATTCAGTGAGCGGCAGTTCTGTGGGTGCAAATGCCTTGTTGATGCCAGAGGTCAAAGGAGAATAGCCAGACTGATTCCAGCGGATAGAAAGGCAACAGTAACTCAAATAACCACTCGTTACAATCGAGGTATGCAGAAGAGCATCTTTGAACGCACAACACGTCCAACCTTGAGGCGGATGGCTACAGCAGCAGAAGACCACACAGGGTGCCACTCCTGTCAGCTAAGAACAGGAAACTGAGGCTACAATTTGCACAGGCTCACCAAAACTGGACAATAGAAGATTGTAAAAACATTGCCCGGTCTGATGAGTCTCAATTTCTGCTGCAACATTCGGATGGTAGGGTCAGAATTTGGCATCAACAACATGAAAGCATGGATCCATCCTGCCATGTATCAACGGTTCAGGCTGGTGGTGGTGGTGGTATAATGGTGTGGGGGCTATTTTCTTGGCACACTTTGGGCCCATTAGTACCAATTAAGCATCATGTCAATGCCACAGCCTACCTAATTATTGTTACTGACAATCTCCATACCTTTGACATGGCCACAGTGTATCCATCTTCTGATGATTACTTCCAGCAGGATAACGCGCCATGTCATAAAGCGTGAATCATCTCAGACTGGTTTCTTGAACATGACAATGAGTTCACTGTACTCAAATGGCCTCCACAGTCACCAGATCTCAATCCAATAGAGCACCTTTGGGATGTGGTGGAACAAGAGATTCGCATCATGAATGTACAGCCGACAAATCTGCAGCAACTGTGTGATGCTATCATGTCAATATGGACCAAAATCTCTGAGGAATATTTCCAGTACCTTGTTGAATCTATGCCAAGAAGGATTAAAGCAGTTCTGAAGGCAAAAGGGGGTCCAACACAATACTTGTAAGGTGTCCCTAATAAAGTGGCCGGTCAAAGTATACTGTAGTTAAGTTAATGCTAATATTAAACCCTGTCCCCACAGCAACTCCTAGATACTATTATGTTGTTGTTGTGTGCATTACTGTCATTGAATAAAAAAAGCTGCATTATTTATGTAGTTTACCTAAAGATAAAAACGTACTCATCATTTTCTCGTCCTCAAGTTGCTCCAAACATGAGTTTCTTTCCTCTTTGGAACACAAAAGAGAAGATATTTTGAAGAATGTTGGTAATTGCACAGTTTAAAGTAACCACTGACTTCCACTGTATGGAATAAAATACTAATGAAGGAGTTACCAACAGCTGCTCAAAATGTCTTTTGTCTTTAACATAGACAAAACATTTAACATTTACCTCAAATATGAATGGATCTGGAACAGTCTGAGGAGGAGTAAATGGTGAGTAGTCTATTCTAGTGAACTATTCCTGTTAATGTCCCATAACAGAAATACATTCATAGAGGTTTTGATAAATATCCCAGTGTGACATATTTTGGATGATGTAGCACTGAGAAAAACAGGAGAATGTCCCACCTTTGACCCCAGGAGAATCCTGCTGTAATCCATAGTTACAAATAACACCGGCATCTTCACTATGGCGACAGTTGTGTGTCCCGAATGGCTGTTTGATACAGTCAGTCAAGGAATGTTCCCCGCCTGTACACTTTACATTGTCAATGTGGATAGGACCTTCGCCTTCTCCAAAATATGCCATTACACGAGCTTTAGCAAGCCCACTGCAAAAAGAATGACAGGGAAATTGTTACTGTTAAATAAATATAAAAATCTGAAATACATTTTTTAAATGGTTATTATAAATATAAATGTTACACTAAAAGCTTAAAACAAAAACTTATATAAATACAAATTAAAGCTAAATTAATGCAAAATAATGCAAAAATATGAATACTACTAAATGATACTGTGTAAACTTGTGTGAATTAGTCGGCGCAATAGCCTAGTGGTTAGTGTGCCGACATATGGTGCAGTAGCTTGTCAGGGTGTCCCGAGTTCAAATCCCGGCTCGAGGATATCTCTCCAATCTTGCTTCCTGTCTCAATACTGTCCTATCTAAAATAGGCCAAAAATAAATCTTTAAAAAAAAAAATGTGTAAATTAAAATGAATTGTGTAAATTAAGTGTGCAGCTCTCTGGAACACTTGATTCTGATTGGTCAATAAAGCTTTATGGTTATTAAAATAGTTAGTAAATTATTACAGCTTAGATCAGTGTATTATGTCTAATGTGTTAAGTTTAACTTTTATAGCATGAAGCCATGTAATAAGTCTGTCGGGATTTATACTGCGAGAATAACCTGCTAGTTGTACAGTACGTACATTATCCCTTACATAAAACACTGTTGTTTCCATAACAGCACCAATCAACTAATATTATTATTAATATTTTTAATCATCAGCCTGAAAAAATGTATTTCAGATGAACACTTGGGAAGTGGTGGAAAGAGTACTGAAAAATCATACTCAAGTAAAAGTACTATTACTTGCCCAAAAATGTAGTGCAAGAAGAGTAAAAGTATCTGTTGTAAATATTACTCAAAATATGAGTAAAAAGTAGCCCTTTTAAAAGTACTCAAGAGTAGTGAGTATTACGCTGTGAAAAGTTGATGCGTTTATATGCAGTTTGTGCAGGGATGTGTAAACGTAACATTCTGTAGTGCATTTAGTGATCTTCCTATATTCCTTCCTTCCATTGTTTGTTTGTTCTGTCCTTCCTTCGTTCATTCATTTGTGTGTTTGTTCGTTCTTTCCTTCATTCAGTTGTTCCTTTCTTCGTTCCTCCCTTCGTTCGTTCACTCGCTCATTCGTTCATTCATTATTTTGTTCCTTTATTTGATTTTTTGTTCATTTGTTCATTCCTTCCTTCATTCCTTAGTTTGTTCAGTTCTTCCTTAAATGCTTCCTTCATTCACTTGGTCCTTCCTTTCTTCATTAGTTCGGTCCATCCTTTCTTCATTCGGCTCTTCATTTCATTCTTCATTCGTTCCATTTAGTGATTGTTTAAGGCTGTTTGGCAACATCCTTCATTTTGTCATCAGTGACATGCAGTCTATAAACAGTGTCTGGGTCATTGCGTGTAAAGATTTTGGACATGTTCTTGGACATTTTCAATGCTTCTAAAAGGTTTGCTGCATTTATAAAGAGCCCATGTCTTGAGGTTGTTCAGTATTATGCAATTAACTTTCTATGTTTGGTTTGGAAAAGGAATCACAAGACTGATTTTTCTATTTTAGTCAATCACCATAGACAAGAAAAAAAAAGTAGTGACTGCAGGTTGAAGAAAAAATATGGAGTAAAAGTACTGATACAGCACTAAAAATGTACTCAAGAGAAAGTAAAAATACACATTTTAAAAACTACTTAGTAAATTACAATTCCTGAAAAAACTATTCAATTACTGTAATTTGAGTATTTATAATTTGTGACTTTACACCACTGCACCTGACACACCTCACACAAACTCTTTCCATACCCCTAACTGCATACCATCAAGATATAGCATGCACTGCTTTTTAGCCAAATCTTACTTAAAACAATATTGCCAACAACAATTTTCCACCAACAGTCAAACTATAGGCTCTATTTTAACAATCTAAATGCAAAGTCTAAAGCGCATGGCGCAAAAGCATTAAGGGGTGTGTCCGAATCCACTTTTGCTATTTTAAGGACGGAAAATATGCTCTGCGCTGCGGCACATGGTCTAACAGGGTTGTGCTTATTCTCTTAATGAGTTACTGGTGTGTTTTGAGCATAAACCAATCAAAGTCTCATCTCCCATTCCCTTTAAGAGTCAATTGCATCCATGGTGCATTTGCTATTTACATGGCGGACTTTGTAAGTGGAAAAACTGAACGCTTCACTAGTGAGAAAACAGTTAAACTGACCATCATTTATCGCAAGGATAAAGAACGAGTCTCATCCAATCGAGCTTTATTTTATATAAATATAATAAATAATACAACTAATAATAATAACATTATACAAATTCATGTTGTTGTGAATAAACTGAAAAAAGCCCCCCGAGATGAAGAAGGCATTGAGGAAGTGGTTTTTATATTAATGTAGAAAGTAATCATTTTTGTAATATTTTAATCCTTTTATCTTTTTTTTCAGTTATACAGATATTTGTTCCCAGTGATGGGTTGCAGCTGGAAGGGCATCCACTGCGTAAAACATATTCTGGATAAGTTGGCCCAGATTAATAAAGGGACTAAGCCAAAAAGAAAATGAATGAATGAATGAAGATATTTGCGTATCGCTGTACATCCTGCATGTTTTAAGCAATGTGTAAGCGAGACGCACAACTAAGGTTGTTGTATTGCTGCGGACGTAAGTGAAGACCGGGAGGGGAGGGGGTGATGGCATGGCGTTGGATGGCGGACGAAAGTGAAGAGGGTTGGGAAGTTGCGGAAGAAAGTAAAAGTGAACAGCGGACGGGGGAGGAGGGTGGTTGAGGAGGGGGATCGGTAAAATGATGTGCCGGATCAGATTTCAGAGATGTCGGGTCCAGATCCGGCATGTTCAGGCACAAAATAAGCCCTGGGAACACGCATGAGTCCACAATGTGGCGCTAATAGATTTGCTTTTTATACAACGTGGCGGAAAACAGGAAAATTAAGGTGAGGCGTGTCTGAAAATAGCAACATGCCTTGCCCCTTATTGCGCCGGGTGTATGATAGGGCCCTATGTGTTTTTGACTGTGTACTTGTCTATCAGTGCCACATGTGTGTAATCTGTGTTTTTTATTTATTGTCTTTCACGTTTTTATTGTATTTTACGTATTACTGTACACTGCTAATAGCATATTGTTTTGTTTTTTGGAGTTTGTTGTTGTATTTTGCACTTTCTGGAGCCAGCACCTAAGCTTTTCACTCATCATAGTAAGTTACACGTGCTGCTGATGGTGTGACAACAAAAGTGATTTGATTTAATTTGATAATCCTGAAGTATAGCAAGGTACATTTACTAAGCTCAATACTTCAATACTTTGAACGTTAGCTCAAACAATGACACAATGAAAGATCTGTGTGAGTTCTGGGTGTATTCACTCAAGAGGAACATATATCGTAGCACACACACACATACACAGACAAGCACAGCATATCTAACATAACACAAGTGAGAAACATCGCCAGCTCCAGCTGAGAGAACTGAGCTCATCAGATATAAGCATCAGTTACAGTGTCATAACCTGACCTCTGCCCCCCCTCAGGAGGTGAGCGTGAGGGAAGGTGTTGATCACATTAGCGTGTGTAAATCTGACAGTCTTCTCAGTGTTGAAATCTGAGCTCAACAATAACAATAACCATTCAGAACTGAACTAATAAAAATCATTTTTACTTCCAAAAAAAAAAAGAAGAAGCAAACTGAAATAGATCTGGACCTAGCTCAAATAGTAGAGCTTTGTAATATGGTAACGCAGCAATCGTGAGTTTGATCCCACACTTAGCCATAGGTTATAATAACCTACTTTAAAAAACAACTCATTTAGTAATTTTTCAGAGGTGGATATTCTTGTCAATATGTGTGGCAATAAAACAGAGTTGAAGTGTTGTCATTAGCTGGGTTTCCATTACCCTGTTTTAATGTGCATTTTGAAGTATCAGATGAGAAATGAGTGATGGAAATGCAAAACTCTGAATTAACATCCCTTAATTTGGTGGATTAAGATTTTTGTCTTGCATTGTTTACTGTTGGGTACTAGGTTACCAATACTACTGTCAGCCGCTCTAACAACTTGATGGAAACGGGATTATTATTCTTTTTCTTTTTTGTGTGTGAAATTTGAACAGATTTGCTTTACATTCAGATGGAAACCTGGATATACTCACAGTAAAAAAAAATCTATCTGTTTTTCAAGATGCCACAACATTATGAAAAAATGGGTTAAACTTTCAACAAGACTATGTTGCTTTGTGTTTTAATGTCTTTAAAGGGTACCTATGATGAAAATCAACTTTTGTAAGCTGTTTGGACAGAACTGTGTGTAGGTATAGTGTGTCCACTGTCATATTGGAGTGATAAAACACAATAAGTCTCTTTGTTTAAATTTCTTGACAATAAAATAGGATCCAATCGCAGTGATTTTGAGGCCCACTGCAACTTGACGTAGGAGTGCGGTTTTCCTCGCCCACCAAATTGATTGACAGACTCCATGTTTCTATAATAACATGTGTACACATGTCCACAGAACATTTTTTTTTTTTTTGCAAATAAACTAGGATTAAAACATTTGTTCCAACTCTCAAACAATCCATGTTTGTAATAAAGAAAGAAAAAAGCTATTTTTAATCACTATAATCACCACAGCTGCATGGTGTCAGTAAACGCTAATATGTCTTTGTGTGTACTGCACAAGGCATTTGTGTGAGACTCATCATTTCAGAAAGGCTTGAATAGACTCCACCACAAAGACATGAAATGAACTTACTTGGTATTTTTGACTAATAAGCTGTATTTCAGCTTCATCCATGTCTGTTTCCATCACTGACTGCTGTTTATCTGACGTAACACATGATGAGAAGCAGACACGCACGTGAACGGGTGGGCGGGGCAGCTTATTTTCATTTAAACCCACGGGCTACAAAAACAGCTACAACGTATTTAGACACCAAAATGGGCAGATTCTGGAGGCTATAATAAATAATCTGATGGGTATTTTGAGCTGAAACTTTACAGACACATTCTGGAGACACCAAAGGCTTATCTTACATCATGTAAAAGGGGTAAAGTAGGTCCCCATTAAACTCCAGGTTAACAGTTATTTAATATATGGTAACATTTTAAAGTCATGTTAGCCACTGCCAGCACCTTTCTCTTTTGTCAGTTTAGAAAAATAATTTGTCAATATTGCACATACAGATTTATAAACATGTACGTAGACTTATACATTTTGTATGAGGTCTGATGGTTTATTGGGTACGGGTACTGAGCCTGTTTGATATACAGTAGTTTACTTAGATTAAATAGTGTGTGAAGTGGTTTAACATGGTCTCCCTGAGATTTCATTTGTTTTCTCAAATGTATTCTTTCTGCAAAATAAAAGATTCAAACCTTAACTATTTTAACCTTTCAAGCCTCGCTTTGTCAAGCCAACATCAAAGAACATTTACTCATCTAATTTGACTTGACTACTTCAGTCTGTTTATTTGAATGTAGGTATATTATATTATATTATATTATATTATATTATATTATATTATATTATATTATATTATATTATATTATATTATATTATATTATATTATTCATTCATTCATTTTCTTGTCGGCTTTGTCCCTTGCGGGGTCGCCACAGCGGAATGAACCGCCAACTTATCCAGCACGATTTTATGCAGCGGATGCCCTTCCAGCCGCAACCCATCTCTGGGAACTTCCACACACACATTCACACTCATACATTCTTCATTTTCTTGTCGGCTTTGTCCCTTGCGGGGTCGCCACAGCGGAATGAACCGCCAACTTATCCAGCACGATTTTACGCAGCGGATGCCCTTCCAGCCGCAACCCATCTCTGGGAACTTCCACACACACATTCACACAGCTTACCCAATTCACCTGTACTGCATGTCTTTGGACTGTGGGGGAAACCGGAGCACCCGGAGGAAACCCAAGCGAACGCAGGGAGAACATGCAAACTCCACACAGAAACGCCAACTGACCCAGCCCAGCCGAGGTTCGAACCTGCGACCCAGCGACGTTCTTGCTGTGAGGCAACAGCACTACCTACTGCGCCACTGCGTTGCCCTATATTATATTATATTATATTATATTATATTATATTATATTATATTATATTATATTATATTATATTATATTATATTATAGTATATTATAGTATATTATATTATGTTATATTATATTATATTATATTTGTTTTACCAGCTTTACTTCTCCAGAGAAACTGTCTAATTGTGATAAAATGGCAGAACCTTTAATGCTTATCAGGTAAAATACTGGTGTCACCTGTAACCCAGCTGTCTGCACACCACTTCTGCGTCCCGATCCGTCCATCCATCATCGCACACCGTCCCCCACTGGCCACCCACCAGGATCTCCACACGCCCCTCTCTCTCATTCTCTCCGCCCACCAGCCTCACAGGTAAACCTGAAGGACGGGGAAGCAAAATAAATGACATTTATCTTTGGTAGTGTGGTGGCTAAAGCCTTATACGTTCTAAATGTTTCACACAAAAATTTAACTCTGCCAATTCAAAACTGTATGTCTATATGTATGTGTATGTTTCTTTAAAGTTTTGAAAAAAATTTATAATGCAAATCCAAACAGATTTGGTTGACATTGACTTCCATTGTAAAAGCAAACAGACACTCACATTTCTCTAAAAATCTTGTTTGTTTCGCAGAACAATGTGTAAGCATGTGTAAAAAAATGGCAAAAAATGATCCCTACTACAATTTTTTAAACCACAAAAGACAGTATACAAACTTTAGAAACTGGTTAAAGTCATAAGAAGCTGATGTACTGAGTGGATAAAAACCTATACATAAATATAAATAAATATATACACTACTGGCAAAAGTTTGGGGTAAGTTTTTTTTTTTCATGTTTTTTTAAGAAAATTATTCTGTTCATCAAGGCGGCAATTGTTAAATTGGTAAATATTTGTATACATTTTAAATAACTGCTTTCTTATTGTATGTAGTTTAAAATGAAATTATTACTCCTGTCATTATAGCTTTTATTACTATTACCATTAATAATAATAATAATAATTATTATTATTATTATTATTATTATTATTCTGAAGGATCATGTGACTGAAGACTGAAGCAATGAAGCTGAAAATTCATCTTTAAAATCACTGAAATAAATGATTAAATTAAATTATAAACTACTTTTGAACAGTTATTTTATGGTGCAATTTTATAATTTGTACTGTATTTTTGATGAAATAAATGTAGCCTTGGTGAGCAGAATAAGCTTATTTTAACTGGCTCCCTGTGGAATTAATTTGTTTGATAAAGTTTATTGAAGCTAAATTGGGTATGAAGTGTCTAAAATGGTCCTCCTGAGACTTTTATCAGACTTTTATGACTTCACTAAACTTTCTTTTCATCTACCAATAAAATATCAATACCAATAAAAGTTCAAACCCAAAAGTAGTACAATTTCTGGTCGAACCTGGATAGGTAGACTTTGAGTTTGGTATGATTTATTGTGTTTAAATGAGGTCAGAAGTTGTCTGAATTTGTCATTTGTGTAATATTCTATTTCTCTTTTAAATCATCAAAACTTGTCATCTAATTTTTGTCATCTAGTTTGAATGTTGTTTATTCGTCCAGTTTGAGTACTGCTTTAGTGTGCTTTTGAGTGTTCAAACTGTGGATGAAGATAACTTTGTGTTGATCAAAATGATGAAAGTGTACCATAGATATATACACTAGATATCACATACGGAACCTGAGCATGCGTCAATAGCGCTGCCACTTTTGTATAGTGCTCTTAGGAAAAAAGTAATTCAACTGCACTAGTCAAGACTAAAGCCGATCTGAAGATGCTGGACTTTAGCACTGCATATGCGTGTAGTAACGAGCAAACAAAAAAAAAAAAACATAAAGGCTGAACATTTCGTAGGTAAGATTTAGTTTTTTTTTACGTTTTTGTATGTTATGTTATATTTTGTGCTCAACAAGTATTGATGATAATACAGTCACTTATTCACTATAAGGCAAAGTAGCACCAACTCGCACTAAATACTAGGGTTATGCTAGTTTTGTCAAATAAAATAAACATCCAGCATATGTCCCATGCAGCAGATGCCCTACCAACTGCAACCCACCTCTGGGAAACATCCATACACACTCATTCACACACATACACTATGGACAATTTAGCTTACCCAATTCACCTGTACCACATGTCTTTGGACTGTGGGGGAAACCGGAGCACCCAGAGCAAACCCACGCAAACGCAGGGAGAACATGCAAACTCCACACAGAAACGCCGACTGACCCAGCCGAGGCATGAACCATTGACCTTCTTGCTGTGAGGCGACAGCACTACCTACTGCACCACTGCGTCACCTAATAAAATAAGCGAACAATGTAAATAAAATATGACAACAAGAAGCTGCGATGCCAGAAACTTGTATTATTGTCGGCTAAGTAAGCGAGTTGTTCGTAACGGGGATTCATTCACAAATGAATTGCTCCTTCTGTTAGTATGAGAAGTGAAAGCAGGAGAGGGGGTGTGTTTCAGGACACTGATTAGATCAAATTAAACAGGGAGGGAGGATAATACAAACACGCGCTCTTTGTCGATAATGTCCATGCGGTCACTTATAAATCTATGTAGAAAAGTGATGTAAAATGATAATTTTCATAATTTAAAAAAATATTTGCATACTGACCTCCGGGAAAACTCCAAATCATACACAGCAAAAAAATCAGTGTACATTTAACTCAATTTGAGTTTAACCTAACACTCCCTGGGTGTACATATGACTCCCTCAATTTGGAGTTAAAATAACACTTTCTAAAGTGTGAAATTTGTAGATTCCTCTCAGAGATCATTTTAACACAGTAAGAGTTTATTCTTACATCGAACTGGAGTGTGTATTACCCTTCAAAGTGTTAATATATTACCTTTTTTTATATTGGTGTGTGTGTGTGTGTGAGACAGATAATAGTGATCAAACATGTTGAAAATAGTTTTAATTTATTAAATGTTCATTAATCTTTTCAGAAATTATTTTAATGCATTCAACTCTTTGCATTTTAAAATACAACAAGACATGTTTCAAGTTTAAGTAAAACATACTGGTTTGATCACTGTTTGTCTGAAAGAACAAGTTCGAGTGAAAAAACTGCACTTCCCATCGCTAGTGGGAAATACACTGAATATTGGGTTAAAAAGTTTAACACTGAAAAAAAAAATTCTTAAATATACGCTCTTTTACACTAGTGGATTAAAATGTAGTCTGGTTTTAACACCAAAAAAATCACACTGTTTATTTAACACTGGAATTTTTGCTGTGTAGACATATGTATATATGTGTATATATGTGTATATATAGTTCTGGATGGCCAGTCCTCCGCTGCACCTTTGTCCCGCATTCATTTCAAAGAAGCGCTACCCTGTACTAAAATGGCAGCTCTATTGACGCATTCCTTCCAATAGACAACAACAGGTTAGGCAACATCTAATGTAAATTTCTATGAAAATGTATTATAAAGGACTTTGCATAATAAAACAATACATTGCCAAACATACAGGTGTGACAGATGTGATCTGTTCATATGCAATACAAATTTTGGGTTTAAAGAGATGTTTCGTTTAGTTTCATTTGGTAGTTGCTAGATCAGATACGGTCATGACCAGAAGTTAACAAGAATTATTTATATTATTTATTACATTTCCCATTGATTGTATTTTATTAACGTCTATCCCTACCTCAACCCTAAACCAAACCATCACGGTAATGTAAAAACAGTAATTGTACTGAGTATTTTTATGTTATTTATTACATTTCCCATTAAATTGTATTTTACTAATGCCTACCTCCATGCCAACCCTAAACCCAACCGTCACAGTATTGTAAAAATATTAAATATTGTTATACAGTGTTTCAAAAATGATGCTAAATTGATGTGCGTATCGGCAGCTGTATCCTATCTAGACTTTACCATTTTCTAGCCAAAACTCATTTCAAATCTGCATGATTTTTTTTGTTCTTCTGTGCAGCACACAAAAAAGATGGTTCAAAACATTTTATGTTTGGCAGATTTATGGGTTTAAAATGAAATAAAGGAAATAAAACTTACTGAAATGATTTTAGAGAATAAAGGAAATAAGGAAGGCTATAGAAAGACAATTTACATCCACATATACGTGTGTGTAACACAGTACAATGCATAAAAAACACCTGGTGCCAGAGGGACAGTTTTAGGTTTCCACTCACAGAACACCTGTCTCCACTTACACATAACACACAGACGCACAGACACACACAATCATTCATCAGCCACAGGCCCGTCAGCAATATCAGCGGCACTCTCAGTGCAAAGACAAAAAATAAAACATGACTTTACTGGTCATAAATTCATACATAAATTCATTAAATTAGCAGCAAACCTTTTTATGATTTAAAACTGATAGTGACTGTACATCCAGATTGGCCATGTCATTTATGCATGCTCATGACCACATAATTGTGCATGTGCCAAGAATAAACTGCCAATAGACTTGGCTTAATCTAATTATTATTACAACCACTTGAGTGAATTTTCAGTAAAGCAGTGCATAGATTATCGCTCTACTACATATTCTATACATTAACAGAACAGCTCTATGAACATCTTGAATCCAAATCATTGCTTCAAAGCATGAAGTCCATTTCTCACAGTCATGTCTCGTTTGTCAGCAGTTATTCAAGTACTTTTTTTATTAAATTAAATTTGCGTCATAAAGCCTTCTGCACCAGTGGCACACACGTACACTCACATATGATAACAATCGGCCTCTGAAATGTTTTTTTCATATGGTCTTTTCATCAGCTCTGTCTATGAGATGACATGAAAAAACACTCTTTAAACCACACAGGAACACTCAGACGGTTTTATTTATTTGGATTCACTGTCCAAATACTATGTTTCTGCTGCCTGCATATTGAGAGAGAGAACTTGAGTGTTTGTATATATATACTGGTCATCTGTCATGCACATATAAGGTTTTCTGGCGTGCGAGTTAGTAAGAGAGAGAGGCAGAGTTACAGATATAGAGTAATGATTCATGCAAATAGAATGACAATTGCAATATTTTTTTTTTCTGTCAATCAGATGTGACATTAAACATCTGAGGGCTGTGTTGATTTCTGCAGAATGCATTTAAACATGATCAAATGTGTTAAACGGAGCTGAGAGTATACTGAAATGAATGATTTTGTAAAGGACGGGTGTTCTGGAAATCGGTGGAAATACAATTTTGCGGGCAGAGATTCCATGTGGACCCTTATGGATTCCATGTGGCTCTGAGGCAAATAGGAACTCAATTTAAGTTCATTCAGCAAGAAGGAAACATTATTCAAGCTCTGAGAGTTTCCCATAGAGCCAGACTCACCGCATTTTCATAAAGCCATCAATTTGACAGAGGAAGGCCAGTGGGTGGGTGGGTGTATGTGTGCGTGTGCGTGTGTGTATGTGTGTGTGCACGTGTGCGTGTGTGTGTGTGTGTGTGTGTGTGTGTGTGTACTTTGTGTACAGGATGAATTCCAAAAGCTATTCAGCAGGCAACACTTAGGATAGAAATATAAAAAATATATTGCGAAGCATTTGCCCCAGATGGTTAAACCAGCCAAAAATGCTTTAATGCATCCTAGTGCCTTAAATGCTAATCCCAATGCATAGTTTATATATATATATATAACTGATTTATTTTATCTTTGCTATGATGACAGTAAATAATATTTGACTAGATATTTTTAAGACACTTCTATACAGCTTAAAGTGACATTTAAAGGTTAATTAGGTTAATTAGGTTAACTAGGCAGGTGAGGGTAATTAGGCAAGTTATTGTATAACGATGGTTTGTTCTGTAGACTATTGAAAAAAATATATAGCTTAAAGGGGCTAATAATTTTGACCTTAAAATGGTTTTTAAAAAATTAATAACTGCTTTTATTCCAGCCAAAATAAAACAAATAAGACTTTCTCCAGAAGAAAAAATATTATCAGACATATTGTGAAAATTTCCTTGCTCTGTTCAACATCATTTGGGAAACTTCAAAGGGGGGCTAATAATTCTGACTTAAACTGTATATATATATATACATATATATATATATATATATATATATATATATATATATATATATATATATATATATATATATATATACATATACATATATACATATATATATATATATTCAAAAAGTACTCTTTACGTGTAAGATAAGTCCAGAGAAATTAACATTTAGAGTGGCACCCTGTGTGGTCTTCTCCTGGACATGCTGTGTGTTCAGAGATGCTGTTCTGCATACCTCAGTTGTAACGAGTGGTTATTTGAGTTACTGTTGCCTTTCTATTACTTTGATCCAGTCTGGCCATTCTCCTCT
This sequence comes from Danio kyathit, assembly GCA_903798195.1. Classification (NCBI taxonomy): domain Eukaryota; kingdom Metazoa; phylum Chordata; class Actinopteri; order Cypriniformes; family Danionidae; genus Danio; species Danio kyathit. Next base: position 27,938,963 of record LR812519.1, on the reverse strand, counting down.
GACCTCTGGCATCAACAAGGCATTTGCGCCCACAGAACTGCCGCTCAATGGATATATTCTCTTTTCGGAACATTCTCTGTAAACCCTAGAGATGGTTGTGCATGAAAATCCCAGTAGATGAGCAGTTTCTGAAATACTCAGACCAGCCCGTCTGGCAACAACAACAATGCCACGTTCAATGTCACATAAATCACCTGTTAAATGAGTGTTTATTGCAAATTTATGCATGTGTGTCCTAAATTTCCTAAATTGATGTCACTCCCTTGTATCAATTTATGTATTTAAGTAATAAGTGAGTTACATATATTCTATATTCATTCATTCATTTTCTCTTCGGCTTAGTCCCTTTATTAATCTGGGATCGCCACAGCGGAATAAACCGCCAACTTATCCAGCATATGTTTAATGCAGCGAATGTCCTTCCAGCTGCAATCCAACACTGGGAATCATCCATACGCACTCATTCACACACATACACTACGGACAATTTAGCTTACCCAATTCCCCTATACCACATGTTTTTGGACTTGTGGAGGAAACCGGAGCACCCGGAGGAAACCTACGCTAACATGGGGAAAACATGCAAACTCCACACAGAAATGCCAACTGACCGAGCCAGGGCTCGTACTAGCGACTTTCTTGCTCTGAGGCGATTGTGCTACCCACTGCATCACCGTGCTGCCATATATTCTATATTATAGCATAGTATAAAACTCTTCAATGAAATATTTGAAAAGGAGCAGTAAAATTATTTAAAGAACATTTTCAGATCCTCTTGGTTATTGGTGTTAATCTGGCACCTGCTTGTAATTTCCTTGATTGTCTGACAAACCCTATTTAACCGCTTTCTCCACTCTGTATAATGTTGAAATGGGTGCTTGATGAGAATACTAAGAACTACTTTAGCCTTTCATTTATACACACAGAAAACCACACTTGTTTGATTCCCTATGAGTAAAATGAATTAAACAGGGAGATCTCATCTGTAGCGAGTCTCTTGAAAACATTGACTGCTCTGTCCAAAGTCAATAAAGTTAAATCTGCCAGAAAGTCCAGGAAAAAGACCTCAGCAGGGCATTAACACACAAACAATAGTTCCTAGTGTGTGTGTGTGTGTGTGCGTGCGTGCGTGTGTGTGTGTGTGCGTGCGTGTGTGCGTGCGTGCGTGCGTGCGTGTGTGTGTGTGATTGTAGAAGTGACACACTCCTCACCGTTTCCCAGTTCCAGTGTTGTCACTCATTCTGTTATTCACACTTCACACTCTGACTGGCCTGCTGCCCATAAGGATCTATTACACACACATTCATTCTCTTTCTCTGTCTGCTGAGTTTTACAAAAGAGTTCTGGGATAGAGGGGAAATAGAAGAAAACAAAGCGAGGAAGAGAAAAGCAGCAGAATAATGTGAGGGTAATGTTATTTCAGTACATTTCTTTCAGTGAAACACAACAATGATGGACCTCACTGTAAAATAAAAATTAAATTAATTAATATTAAAGTAGAAAAGTTGTGGTCTTGCATCTCTATAGATCTGTAAGTCTATTATTTTGTGAAAATCAAACACTAAGGGCTCTATTTTAACGATCTAGGCACATAGTCTAAAGCGCATGGCCCAAAAGCATTAAGGATCCGAATCCACTTTTGCTATTTTAAGGATGGAAAAATACCCTCTGTGCCCTGGCGCATGGTCTAACAAGGTTGTGCTAATTCTTTTAATGAGTTATGGGTGTGTTTTGAGAATAACGTGCATTAAACCAGAGTCTCACCCCAATTCCCTTTAAGAGTCAGTTGCATCACACCATGACGAATTTGCTATTTACATGGCAGACTTTGTAAGTGGAAAAATTTAATGCTTTACTAGCAAGAAAACAGTTAAACTGACCATCTGCAGTGCAAGGATAAAGAATGAGCCTCCTCCAATTGACCTCTTTACTTTCTCTTTACTTTCCTTTTACTCCTTACTTTACTCCTTTACTTTTGTGGATGAGAAAACGCTGTTGTACTCACTCCACTGAATACATCTATCAGCCTACATATTAATTTAGTTTGTTAAGCACAAAGATTTGTTTCAAAACTATTTATAAATTCAGTTCTAATTTCCAGCAAACAAATAAATGAACAATGATAATAAAGTGTGTTCAGAAAACTTACATGAGTTATATCCAAACACACGTCCTGTTCTTATGTCCCATATGGTGATGCAAACATCTCCAAAACCCAACAGGCAGACAAATCAAAACTTTTTTTTTTGTCTTTATATTTTTGTAGAAAATGATCATTTTTGTAACATTTTAAACCTTTTGTTTATTTTTCAAATGTAAAGTTATTTGTGTATTGCTGTACATCCTGTGTGTATTAAGCAATGTGTAAGCGTTACATAGACGCATAACTAAACGCGCTCTGCA